>LUCM01005370.1:258842-284734 GCA_008360955.1 Fasciolopsis buskii
AAGCAAAATGTATTCATAGTATGAATGCGTTAGGTGGAACAATATTAGTTATCCAATAGTCTGCTGATAAATCTGTGAGAGAAGCCCCTCTTACTCAAGATGGAAATGAAACCTGCCTATCAACTGAGAATGGGTTGTGACGGAAACACAAATGACCACGCGATCAAAACACACAAAATGCCGATTAAGTACACTGACGACAAAACCAGCTGCAATGATATAGTGCTTTTATCGTAAATGCCTTATACCCCCGAGATTCTAGCTAACAAGAGTAGAAGTCAATTAGAATGAGCCGGGATACACCCACGGCTCAAAGTGGCACGATAATGAGTAGTTCACAGTAGTTGGGGACTTTTAATTTGAATTTCTAAACGACTCGTTATTCTTTTTCAACGTCAAATTTGACACTGAAAATTATGGAAACACTGTACACCTGTTTCGTCCTAGCATTCCTAACAAAGGTTGAACAGCTATACAGAGTTTCCATGATTTTCACCCCCAAGTTGGACGCTGACACTGCATGCCAAATCATTTGATGATAATTGGCCCGAGCAATGCAAATATCCACGTCTGCTTTTCATTTGTATTCTGCTGACCACAACGAGTTCATGAAAGACCGAGTTGCCTACAAACACGCAAAAATACAATAGGCAATACAAGTTGAATCTTTCAATGCAAGTGTGCGGGCTGGTTTAGCCAGCTTGGTAAGGCTCCTACACTTAGCTACAGTTTCAGTAGCCTATCCTGGCCTACACGTATAAGTTGAAATACACTTGTCGTCACAGAC
Organism: Fasciolopsis buskii; assembly: GCA_008360955.1. Taxonomy (NCBI): domain Eukaryota; kingdom Metazoa; phylum Platyhelminthes; class Trematoda; order Plagiorchiida; family Fasciolidae; genus Fasciolopsis; species Fasciolopsis buskii. The sequence goes on from LUCM01005370.1 coordinate 259,630, forward strand.
TGCTTGGTAATCCTTGTCACCCTAACCCGACGACTGGCCCTAGTTCCGTCTTTCGCGACTGTATGCATATTGAGGAATCTCACCTAGCTCTTCAGTAGTAAAATTCAGGCTTTTCAATTGGTAAAGTGCATAAATATAATCTCTGAATTGATGAACATTATGTCTGCAGAAATCTGATACATCGGAAAGTGGTCAACATGAGTACTAGGTTTTGTTCATTGAATCCATTTGCAATCTGTGAACAAACCAATAAGAAGTTTAGTTTCTCCCATCCCATTGAATGCTACATGTGGCCAAATTAGTTGCTTGTCATGCTCTGCAATCACACACCGGGATTAACCTAGGCGGTACATTTATGTACAGAGTTTGTTTCGCGTTCCCCGGGAGTGAGTCCTCTGAGAGGCTAGCTGTTGCGTTTTTCAGGAATAGGCAGTTTACTACGTGTAGACATCCAGATTTATCAAGTGTCTATTTCTCCAAATACTCTCATAATTCTTACTAGAGAAACTAGCCCGTAGCCACCGAGCGTGGTTGAATAAAACTTCGATTTGGGACACGAGTATAAAATTGTCATAATTTCCAAGCATCTACAAATCATGTACGATTGCTTTTGGGAAAGTCTACAAGGAAGCTAGGAAATCTTTTCGTCAAATAGAACAAAGTACTCATACGTGTGAGTGTTTTCCAAAGGGCTGTAGCACTAAGCTGCGCAATTGTGAAATTTAGGCACTTCCGTACAACAGTGCTATGTTCGGCTTTCCAAATTTTGGAAGTTCTGTTTGTCCATTTATTTTAATGAAAAAAGAATTGCATTAATAACGTTGGAATAACAACGACAACAATTTGAACCATAGGACAACTACCCCGAGTACGAAATATCCAGTTTTATAGTGTTTTTTATGTGCGTTGCATACCAACTGATCCCATTCTGAGGTTCTGGTCGGAGTTATTGGATGAATGCAGCGAACGTTTTCTCGTTGGTTGCTTGTCAAACCTTCAAATCATTGGGGCTTCTTTCAAGAACGATACAGGCTGAGACATTTGCGCGTTAGGCAGGCAACGATCCGTGACTACTAGAAATACTGGTGGCTGACCGTCACCTCACAGCTCACCAGCCTAATACACTGCTTTTCTTACTCTACTCAGAATCATTCGGCACAGACTGAAGTTTTCGTAGGTTCACAGTGAATTCACACTACACCTGAGGGATCATGATGATTCACATGAAAAACTGGAGTGTTGTTGGTTCCTCTATTAAGTTTCGCGGCTGGGTTTGTAACTGTGTTGAACGACAGTACCGGATACAATGATCCAGACGTGTTTTAATGCTGCACAAAAACACTGTTTTTAGGTTACCATCTAGGTAAGCTATTCTTAGTCAACTTGAAAGGCTGATTATTCATTTTTTTGTTGTATTATTTCTCGGCTTTTTAAATGCCATGAGTGCAGCAGCTCAGGAAGTGGACCGTGGTTTGTTTTAGCACCCTATTATTGCTTAAAGCATTAACTGAAGCATTGTGATAAGCAGCACTTCACCAAAAGGTGGTACTCCTAATATTCGACTGGATAAACCTAATGTACAAATTGTGGTTTGCATTTTTTCTGATTCTACCGCAATCCGTACGACCGTAGCAAGTTACGTCGCCAGTCCTAACTTCAGTTGAGGTGGGTTTAAAAGCTGCTGGATTATTGTGAACAGCCAACTCCCAATTAAAAACAATGAATTTCCACTGTCTGGCTGAAGCCTTCTTGCTGTGAACCACCGACTGCCTTGGACGGAGATTTATTCCAGACTGCGATTCAAACCTTACATTGAACAACCAGTCAGCCATAAGTCCCAGTCGACTTGAAACTGTTTGTTCGCTGACACTCGGCAAACTCTGCATATCCATCCACAGGCGCAAGTAATCCTACAGACACAAAGTGAATTTTCAAAATACCATGGATACACTAACATGTTTTGTCCATGCCATTGGAAATACTAGGTGGTCAGTTATTGAGTAACTGATTAAAACTAAACCATTTTATTGTCAGACACTCTTGTCCAAAATCAAGGTTGAAGCTAACTATTTTGGTCGGCCGAAACAAGTTGTCAGTCAAACCATGGTTGGAGAAATTCAAAATCAAAGACCGATAACAGATAGGACGAGTACATTTTGAGTGAAAGCATGCTATCGGAACTCAAAAAGATCTCTCTATCTTTGTTTCTTCTATTCTGATCAATCGGATTGGAAGACCCCGAGGAATTGTTCTAAAGATGACCATTTTGTGATTCTTTATAATGTGCTAAGTCATGATGTTCTGAATACCGATAATCTTAACGCGCTCGCGCACAGCACAGAGAACAATTCGGAATGTATCCGTTTACGGTGACTGTGACACATTCAAAAACTCTAGGGGAAAACTACACGAAACACCAAACCTCTTTTTGTTTCGCGGAATCGGGTGGAATGTTTGAAATTTTGCGGGAAAAAAGTATGCCTTGAAAAAATAAGAAAATTTGTGTTACCTTAAGCAACTACTCAAGCGAAAATCTAACCCCTTTTCTACACATTTTGTTTTTCAGATTCCCGTTCGTGGGCTGCATGTCCTTATTGATAACAGAAAACCCACGTCGTGTATGCGTCTAGGCATTGATGGGACAGCCTGCACGGAAATGTGGAAGCAGACAAGGTTATTGGGTGAAACGACTTTTCGGGTCAGCTTATGCACTGTAAAACCTTTCAGACAAGAATGACAGTTTGAGCATCTGTGGCCAGCACATGAAGCTTCTGTTACCAATGTCTTGGTAGCATACTGGCCCATGAAATCGTTCCTCCTGAACCGTAAACTTCAACTATTCGTATGGAAACATTCACGTGTGACTAGGAAGCGACGAATAGACTAACAAACAGACAGTAGATGAGCGAGTGAATCAGTAAATGAATGGTGAATGAGCTAGTGAATGAACGTAAGAACGAGTGGACAAAAACCAGGCCGTTTGCGTGATAACCCCTATAATTCATTCGCATTTCAAAAGGACAATAAATTCTGTCAAGTGTTCCGTCTTAAATAACGTTCCGGTTTCCGCACTTCATGGCTATTCTTCGCTTTGGAGGATTTGGTTTGGCATCTACAATTTACTGATCTACGGAGCAACTGAATTTCGATCATAAATCACACGAAGAGAGTTGAAATTTTGATCATGGTAGGTTAGGGATACTCTCATTAGGTGCTCGTTGAATCTTCTGAAACTGCCTAGAATATACTCAGTTATATGGAAGCCAGATATAGTCGTCTGAAATTTATGTATCATTCACTAACAATAAGTAGAATCTTTTATACCGTCGATTAAGAATTGGAAACAGAAAATGCCGCACAGCGTCAATAAAATCTTTGTTATAACTGAATTACCGTGCAGCATCAGAGCTGAACTCGTCACGGTAAACTTTAGACGTACACTATATCCAGCTGGTTTTTCTGTCTTGTCTGGTACCACTAACAGTAAGCCCTCCAGCTGAGAACCAATCCGGCGGAGGACTACTGAATATGCTACACCATTCGCTATGTCCTGTTCCACTTCAGTAACGTTGAATGCGACACAAATTCGTCACTTAACTTGTCACGATCACTAATTAATATTAGCACTGTGATTGAGTCTACGCCAAAACTGACTTGTCCGTGAAAGTTGAAGCCCTTGGAAAAAATCGAAAACATCTGGCTTCTGGATCAAATGAACCCAAATGGAGAGCAGTCTGGTAACAACACAAAAACTGGTTGCTTCTTCTGGTAATAGAGTGAAACAAACAGAATAAGAGGACTTCGGCTAGCCAAAGAAATAATAGCAAATCCTTTTTGACCACCCATCCCGTATGTATCACCACTCCGTACCTGATGAAAGCCTCGCTTAGAGGAATATTCTGTTTGAAACAAAATCTTATCCTAAAACCTTTTCGTATTTTGCGTCTTTTACTGCCTTGCTGCAATCCATTGCCACATCAGTATCTAACGTCACGCAATACACCACATGAACAAATCAACTGCTCCCTGTTTTCGGGATTTCCTACCCTAAGTTGGGCATCACCGTTGCAGAATCGCATAATTAATATCGGACGGATTCGTGAATTTCAGAAATCTGAGCATTAGATAAAAGGCGCTTCATGCGCGACAAGCCATATGTGGTTATATTAATTATGAAACTTGTTCGCAAATTATTATTTTCCAACCGCGATTCGACAGATCCCTCTTAGAAGACGATGGTATGCATCATAAACTTAGTCAGTAGTCATCAAAAGTCCCTAACGTGTCCACTTCTCTTCCTTTTTTATTCCATCCCACTATTTTCAACCTGATCTAACCCATTCGTTCTGCATGAACAGAGCAGTAAGATTACAGAGCACTTTAAATTTGATTTCTCCGAACCAAGTTCAGTTATGCGCAGGTCACGTGCGATCACGTGCATGAACAAGACTGATGTTGTTCAATTACCTACATCAATCAATTGAACATGATGAATGCGGATAAACAAGACGATGGCGTAGATTATTCTCACATAGAAAGTGACTACATAAGACGCGTGCTCGGTGAGCCGCTGCATCATGGCCTGTGTGCTGTTCTCCTCTACCAGCCTTTGGATCCTATCGATTTTCTGGCCAATTATCTCCGATACTGGGTAAAACATGTTCGCAACTACCGTCGTGTGAGTTTGACTATTTCATCGAGTTTATCTCTTTATTCTCCGAAACTGGTCAAATAATTCTTGCTGTATGAATGTTCCATCTGCCAGTGGCACCCGTCGAACGACCTGCATATTAGAAGTCAATCGTTTAAGAGTAATCAGATGTGACCTGGGAGAACCAAAAGCAGGTGACCGACTAAACAAGGTTGACAAGGCTGGTCAGCATAAGTGTGACTGACTCCGTTACCACAAGACGATTCGAACGCTCCGTTAATCTTTGTACTGGATCAGCTTTACACTTATCCACAAATAATGCCGCCAATTTCCAAACTCAATTTAATACAAACATCCAGCTGCAGCCCAAATTTCTTGCATAAAACACTAGAGATATTTCAAAACTTTCGGGTGTCCACAAGTTGAACCTCCTCCGAAATGCCTGATGAATGCTCAGAGTCCATGTACCTTTGCCATTACATGATTGAAGCATTCCCCATAGCAGGTAGGGCTGTCTACACGAGGAGAGAAGTGGCCGGCACCCATGATGCTGAAACTTGGTGTGGCATAGAACCACATACGGTCAACTGACCGGCGAATTCGGGATTCGAAGGTCAGACCATCTTGATGACAAACACCGAATCCCCTTGACCACCAAAGCGGCTATCATTAAGTCACCGCATTAACTTGGTGGTCACCTGTCAACCGATTCGAGTACTTTGTTATAGTTATCGTCAAATTAATCTTCAGAATATCCATTTACTCGTTCTAGGTCTTTGTTGCTGTTGTCAATGTTGCTGATGGTTGTATTGCTGGAGAGAACCACAAACTGTGAGTTTTTCTATTTTTGACTTGAGGTCCATTCATTCATTGTGCTGAATCTGCTCTCAACACTTATTCGATCTGGACACCAAGCTTGTTCTGCAGTTAAGACTCCGGTGTTAATGAATCGACTATCACGCTACACAGTTAATGGGTGGACTAGATCGAAAAATCTGGTTAAACCAGCTCTTCTATTTATCGACTCCAGCATGTGACACCGCAGTTTGAGTGCATTTGAGTCCCAGGTTTCGGAGAAACGAGATCGGACCATCATGCTGAATAGCTTGCGGTTTGTTTTTTGCAAGTGACAGGTGTTCCCAGGCTGCAGACCATCAAGTCTTGGTAACCGGCGTCAGTGTGAATATTTAAGCAACTGTTACTGTGATTGTGTGACTGGCGGAATGTTTTAATTCCGCATGTTTTTCAGCCTTTAATTTCCTATTTTTCAGGTGACCCTTACCACAATATAAAGCCCCAATTAGGACTTAGGAAGAAATTTGAGTAAACAAGTGAACAAGTTAGTTGAAGCACACGATTTCCGCATCTTACTTGGTAATCGCATATTGAACCAGCTGAGGTTTGGAGTTCTTAATTTGTTGACGATTGCCATCTTTCTTGGACTTCAGGTCCTTTGTGACTGCATTTGATACATGAATAGAAAAAATAATGCATCGATCACTAGAACCCACGATGCCACTGCCATATTAACATTCAACTAGGGACGCACTCGGGTAACAAATTCGTGTATATCACACAACTACTTGTGAGTAGTGTGTGGGATCGATCATAGTGAATGACTACTTCCGGACTTCATTCTGAAGGCACAAACCTCAGGCCATCCTATCAACCTTACACTCAAAAAGCACCAGACTCAAATTTCGTTCTCAGTAGAAAATCACTGGTGCATATTAACACTGCACTGTCTGGCAATTCTGAGGCGATCCGACTGCACCACTTGATGGGCCCTAATGGCAATGTAAGTCGAGTCTCGTTTACCTGAGGCTTGTGCTTTCAGAGTGAAGTCCAAATGCCACCCAGTCAAGCAAAATAGAGAAAAATTATGGCTTGTGAGAATACAAAAGTTAAGGTGGGCCAGGAATCCGGCTGAAACAGCTGTGAAGTTAAGCCTACTTAAAAAACGCCTTATTCGTACGGCAGTGAGTGAAGCAAACTGTCGCCATTACAGTCCTTCTTCCACTAAAACCAAACAGAATGCATCTGGGGAATATGCTAGCATTACATGAGTAACCAATAAGCGACCTGTCCGTGGATAAAAAATTCGGATAACCAGTGACCGAACAATCAGATCTGAGAGGACTATTGTTGTCTAGCTGATTTTGGTCCAATCGAAGAAAGTTGAGATTCGTCGTCCTTACAATTGAGTAAAGCTAAAGTGAAGTACATGAATGAAATTAAAATAAGAAATCCCAAGTTTGTTCAAATTAATATGGCAGCCTGAATTTAATTGTCTTTGAGTTGTCTTCGAAAGAACCAATATGCATTCCTACATAGTTGCCGACTAATCACACGGGCATATCCGATTTTCCTTTCCATTTTGCTTACCTCATTTCAGAACAAAATTGCAGAACAGCAAATTGAGCTGTTCATCAATGCACAAATCCCGTGGAATGTTGGCGTGATCGCTGAACAGGCTTGTCGACTGGAACAAGAAGCTTTAGAGGTAATAAACTGTTCTTTTCGTGTGTTCGTGAGAGACTTTCCTTGGGGTCCTTGCGGCTGATATGTAAATGTACATATTTATATGATTATATATATATATACGTTAAAAAAACTAAGTAACAGATAACTTCCACTCCAATCGCTATAGAGAAAAACTAAATGGAAACATTGTGATGACTGTTCCAAACTATGCGTGCACATCATCCGCCACTTACTATAACCAATGAGTCTCCTGAAGGTATCGCGGTGCCCATCCTTTCAGACAAGAAAATGCGGCAAGACCTAAAATGCCGTTTGATCAAACGTACTAAACAGTTGCACTGTTGTGCATCTGCAACTCACCCAGGGAAAGTCCGGTCAAACAAAACAGCCACTGAAATCAACTCAGGCTATTAGAATATCAACTTTTCAATCAGAACAAAGATTGACTAATTTGCTTTTATCAGTTTTCTTTATTCAATTATAACTTTTCGTTCTGCGTGAGCAATTTGAGGGGCACAGTTAATGTAAAATGTGTTTAACAGCCAATCACAGTTTGCGTCTGGTACCAGGCTTAGAACTAATACCAACATGCACGTTGTCCGAATTTGGCCTTAAGTTAAGGAGAGGGTGCTAATGTGAAGGAACTCAACTCTGTATTCTGTGAGTTTGTTAGCTTACCTTGGCTGCGCTCGCAACTAAAGGCGGCATTAACGAGTTTGCTTCATTGAAACGTGATAGTTAAGTATTCCTTCTAAAGGTCGTTATGTTACGAGGTCCGGGTTTTCACCTAGTCATGGTGCTTCCAAATTTCCACTATCAACATATAAACATTCAATTAGTCTTACAATTGGGCTACTTAGAGTGTGGAATGTAAACTGTCAAAACAGCTATGGAGATTGACTGCTCCAGCTCCTATCTTCCTCGTTAGTAAGATCGCATTTTAGCGGTCTGCATTAGGATAAGAATCTTCCGAAGGGGTTCACCTGAAGAACCAGCGAAGGAACATTGTGACATAATACCCAAAACCAGACACCCGTAGTTCACAAGCCACGAGTCATGGAAAGTGTGGATTCAACTGCCTGACATCACGGAACATTTGGCTGGCCCATCTGAACTCAGGCATTGTAAACCGGTCAGATGGAAACCACCATACCACCGAAATGATGAAATTTGTTAATTCACATCAGGACTGCAAATCATATATATATATATATATACATATTCTCAGATCCGTGCACAGACAATGTGTAATGGTAACTATGACGAAGGACAAACAAGATGACGGAGAAAGTAAAGACAAAAGACATCTTTTAGAGTTCGTCTCAAGTCGTGGGTTGTCCATCAGGACGCATGATTTGTCGGCACGTTTGGCACTACATGGTTTTCCAAAATTGAAAAGCGGTCAGTCAATAATGAGCAGTTGTTTCACATTTGTCATTTATGATCACCGCAAATCTTGCATAGAACCTACGTGTCGCGTTATGGAAGTAAAGACACTGGTTTGCCATTTAATCCTGTTTGCTGGGTTACTCCCGATGAACTGTGCCGAAAACGGACGTTCTGATCATCATCTCTCACGACCTATGATATGAAACACCATTAGCCAGCCCCATTGAGGCAACTGACGGCTTCAACAGTTGGGCAGTTAGAAAGCTGCTGCAACAGTTCACAGTTTGCACTTTACACTACATACATCTCAGTGAAAGTCGGAAATGAAAATTACCCTCGCTGTCTATCCGTCATAAGATGAGTGGGGCGTAAAATGCCACTGTCGTAGACTCAATGTCTCGTGATTCCTGGATAGAAGTCTGAAACCATTCACAATCACGTTCCCCTCAGCAACCTCAGAGAAAGTCCAAACGACATTCCTGAAATAAGAATGTTTGTATAATAGCCTGCGATACCCTAGCGGTCGTGGCATTCGACCCCTAGTAGTTAGTCACCGGTTTACATTCCGCCTCTATGAAAATTCATTCTACGAACTGTTGAACAGATGTACACTTATTCTGTTTTCCCGTATTAATTTGCTTTAGTATAGATCATGATTAAACATAATACCCGGATCAAACCATTTGTTAGTCATCTCCAATTGTTAAGTTACATTATTCATACTGGCGTTGTAAAGTCTGGCAAAAAAAATCCGTTGTTAAGTATCCCAATTATTTGTTTAATTCAAGACATATTTGAGCATCATTAGGGCACATATTGAATCAGTACAGGAGGAACATCAGAGATGACCCTAGAACGATCTAGACTACTCGTTATCAAAACTGTCTGAAACGGAGCTAAGCAAGATACCCATCATGTTCAGTCCGGCAAAATCCATCCCGTGCATTAGAAGAGCACGGGATTTATTTAGACCAACTACTGAAAGGGAAAAATGGAACAGTGAAAAGTGGGAAGTCGACTGCAAAATAACAAGTTGAAAAAGCACACAGCAGAGGAAAGATTGTGAATCCGAGAACGCAGCTGACTTCCACAATAAATCATGTCAACCTCTGTCTTCAATCGTCACTTCGGAGGATCTCGTGGACCCTAACCCGACAGTCTAACTGCCCCTGATAGAAGCAGCCTCCTTGTCGTCTCAACTTACGCACTAACAGATTGCAGCCCAAATACGGTCAAGAACACTTTCTGTCAAAAACCGTACGGCCTCTTATGCACGGCCGATTGGGAGTTGATAGCCTTGATTCGTGGAAGACTGCATGTGGAACCGAGTGAATCGGCTATCCTCGAATGAGACGCGACCAGGAGGCCTGTTTGGTCCCGATTCCTGTCATTCTGAACACAAGAAACGGCTGCTGGCTTTGTGCTTAGACCATCGACCGTTTCTAGATGAGTGTACAGTTCGACTTTCTAAAAGCCGGTAAGGCCACTGGCGCCCCGCCCTTTCGGTCGAGTGGAAGACCCAAACTTACCACACTATCAATAGCTACAGTTGGTGGGGCTGTCTACAAGATTTTCGGTGTTACCTGGGCACTCCCCTTCACTTCAACCCAGCCCGTGGAGCGTTGCATTAAGCTATCCCTGGGTTGTAGGGCCGTGTGAGCCCTAAAACCCACGGGACGCAGGCGTCGATGCAGATTGACGAAACCCGTGATGTTATCACTCGTTCGCCCATCAATTTCCCGAAGCCCAGTCGCTGAAAAGCTAGGATTTCTGACATCCGAAAATATCACTCAGCACCGCCCGCTTATCAAGCACGCCATAAATCCTCCTGGCTTAGCGAATTGGCCCCGAACACGTCGTTTACAGACAGAATACCTCTGTCTTCACTAACAAAATTACGCACGACAGTTCATCTCGGTTTCGGTGAGCAATAGAATAAACGGATCGTAAAGTAGCGTGTCCGTTTTGCGGCCTCTAGTAGTAGTTATTATCCGGATGTGCTCCCCGGCCGCCGATGCGCCCGGGGTCAGTGGAGATGATGTGGTTAGATAGTGGCGAAGGTTGGAGCTCTTCTAGGGTGGATGTAATACTCCTGTGTGTGCTGCTGTTGCCACGGGGAATCACACAAGTTGTTTCCCCTCCGTCGAGGCTACCGGGTATGGAGCAAGCAATTAGTGTGGGCCTGAAATTACCGTATTCTGTGTAGAGTTGGATGGCTCGCAGCCCCGAATCGAAGTCCTGTAAGCTTTATCTAGTACGGCTTGCACTTTCAGGCACCAATTCGTTGGCCCTTGTACAGCATTTTACCAAGGCTCCCCGCTAGGCGTATTTCCTCGTTGTATTGTCGATGGCAATGAAGTTCCGTGGCGTGTGGTTACATCACACGATACCTACGTTTCTGTGATATCTTTGGTCAGCCTTAGCACGTTCCACAGCGCGGGCTCGATGGCGTTTCCAGCTTATTTAGATGGAGGAATGTACAGTTTGTCGTCAAAATGTTTAAGTATTGTTCTCAATATCTGGTTTATTCGAGAAAGTGCCCTATCGTTTGGTGAGGGAGGGAGTTTATCGTTATTTCATCTTAAAAATGGACTTGCGCGGTGACTCCGGTAACTTGAGATGTATTTAGTCTAATCCCATGCGTCAAAGGTTGCTTGTCGGTCCTCATTTTCACCGATTGCAAACACGTGGAAAGATGAAACTAATGAGGAAGACCGCTTTTCGTACTAGTTGCGGTGAGGTATTCAATCTTTTCTATCTTGACAGGTTTTTGAGCATCCTTTTACCGTCCAAGCACCACTTACTTATCATGTTCCGTTGGAATTCGCGTTACCTTTAACTCTGTTATGCGGTCTGGACGTATGGCAGTATTTGCTGATAACTGGGAATACTGAAGGATTGTTGTGTCGGTCTTGTTAAACGTTTTGCATCGTCATATGTGAGATCCATTTAGGGCTTAATGCTAGCTCTCGCCACCTTCTGTCTTTTCTCACTGCTAACGGCGTAAATGAATAACGTAGCTCGCTTAAGCGACCTTGAAGTAGGGCCAACTTTAATGCAACCAAGACTTCCCCTAAATAAAAATTCACCAATCGATTACCAACAAGTATTCTCCAACTCTAGTTGTTGAACAATTAACCTTCGGGGTGCTTGTTGATACGGCAGCCAAGGGCTTGATAAAAATTTCAGAAAATTTCAGCTTCTGGTTAACATTAATGAGTATAACCTACGATTAGTTCTACAACTCTTCTACGTAAGCTCGTGAAATTTTCATACTCCATTGGAGTTACAATTACTATTTTAGACTAGCTTAACTAGTCCCAACAGTCTTCAGGCAGCTAGAATAGGAGAAACTGGTAAACAAATTAATGATGTTCGTAGTCAATACCCAGGTATATTTATTCACAGAAGAATATGTAGATTACACAGCCAAGCTTCGAAGAATATAGTTGGTGAAATACGGATACTCCGTACACGATAAATGTTTTGCTTGGGAATTCTCCAAGATTGCAGTTAACGTCCCGAGAATCCGTCGAAGAGACCAGTCCACGGTAGGACCTGAGAAAGGTTTGAAAACTCGAACTGACTGTTCAGCTGTTCTTGTTGGAATTACGTTACGGTTATCTGTAGACCACGTGGCTTGAGTGAGCAGAAATTTTCTTTTATTCGGTCTTATGTAAACCTTACAGATTTCCCGTTCCGTCCCAATAGATTTTATTGATTTCAGTCGCTTCTGGGTGGTCTTAGTTGTCTCAACTGACACACAAAAGGTCTGAAAGTTTTGGTCAAATGAATGACCAGTACAATGTTCCAATTCAACTGATTCTGCAGTTCAACCACAAATGATTCTCCCCGTAGCTCCAATATTTATTCCCACGCATAATATGTTGTACATTTTCTAATTGCCTCTAGAATGGCTAACATTACTCGGCTCTTATTTTACTCATTATAACAACTCGATTCCTTTGTGCAGACGGCTCGCCGTATAGCTGAAGAAGAAGCACGAAAAGCCGCAATTGAACGTGCCCGTATCAAGGCGGCCACAGATTTGGCTACACGCAAGGCAGACGATCAAATTCGCGCGGAAACGGCCGCAATGATCGTCGCGGATTCCGAGGAGAAGATGGGACAATTGGCTATTAAGAAAGCCGAGGCAGCTGAAAAAGCCCGTCTAAAAGCAGAAGCACTGGCTCGACGGCGAGCTCTGGAGGAAGAAGAAGAAATGGCTGAGTTAAAAGAACAAGAAGAGGGAGAAGAAGAAGAAGAGGAAGATGAGGACTGAAAACTTAGTCTTCGATCCAAATCCATTCTCGAACAACCCTAACTAAAATAACGACTGGTTCAGTGAAAATTTATTCTGAAGTTACTGAGTGTTAACTCATGGAAAAAACACTCGAAACACCCAAGAACAAAAATTAACCTATTTCTAATAAGAGCTATTATCTAAAGACAGTAAATATTTCACTATTTTACGGTTGTTTATGCATCTGTGTATACAATGCGGTAGCACATTTGTTCACCCGCCACTAAGAACCAAGGTTATCGTATTAAGCTGTTCACTCGGAACCGGTCAGTTCAATTTGAATCAATTCAGTTCGATCAGTTTCCGACTAAATATTAGGTCATGTCTAACCTTCACCAGAGGAGGCTGAGTCAAGAATTAGAGAAATCAATCGTGTAGAGAGATTAGGAAACAACCAAGAATAACAGCGCTAACTCCTCACGACCGAAATGCTTTATTTTAGGTTTATGCATAAGCAGCTCGTGCTCTAAAATGATCCACTGCTAGAAACGACAAACGGGAAACTATCGTTGTAAGACTGAAATAAAACAATCCCTGGGTGACATTCTTAGTCAGAGGTGGTTATGATTGCGAAAAAAATGAGCGGGCCTCCATATTCACAGGTTAACGAAACGAGGTAGTGCTGCATTGTTTTTCACAAGGATCCTAAACCGGAAATCGTTCCCTGTGGACATGACTATCAGAAAGATTTCCTCTACAATAACCTAATACGAACGGGACGAAAGTCAGACAGACAGCTTGTTGGACTACTACTTATATTCACTGTGCGATGAAATCACATATCGACATAAATCCTAGATTCGACATGTAAATAGGAAACTGGAATGTCCGTTGTTAATTCAAAACTGAACCTCAACAATGCAGTACTATTGCCTAAGTATACATTGTTCTGCGGGCCACTAACAGTTTGAAAAGCGATCGACGTGGTCTGCAAACAAGACGGTGATGGACTAATTAAACTGTCAGGTTGAAGTCCACGAGATTCCCTAAAGTGATGGTTAGAGATTAGGTTATGTGACTCAATGCAGCAATCAGAGGCGCCCTTCCTATTAAATTACTTCCATTTTGCGGAGTTCTTCAACCTGTTATCCTTGAAATGATCATTCACTACTTGCCGTTCTCTTCTCTTCCATTGAACAGAGAATGCTGTGAAACATCAAACAAAATTGGAGCAAATCTGTACAAGGTCAACAGTTGTAAAAACGGAACTGAACTGATACCATTGGAAGAGGAATAAAAAAACAACCCATTGGTATTTTCATAGCGCACAATACTAAACTTATTACTGAGAAAATCGTCGTACACTGTACCATTTAAAATCCTAGATAGGCGATATTGGTGTTAGATACACGGTATCGTGAGGAAAACTGAACACTGAATGCACATATGCTGTATTGATATTAGTAGAGCTTTTGCAGTCCTATATACTGTTGGTTAATTAGAAAAAAATACATCTTTGCAAATTGTGAATTTTTGGAACGTTTCACACTGGTCCACAGAAAAAGTTTCGTCATTCACATGATTCTGTCAGGTAGACAGCAGTCAGCCGATGAAGCAAGAAACATTGACAACATCACTTGACACCAAAACAAATAGGTTGCAGATAATCTGTTCATTCCGTGTTTGGCTGCTTCGTTCGAAATGTCCATTTCACTGCCGATTGCATCTTCTCCGGAATGGATTTCGTGCCTGCTTAGTATAACAAGGCGGTCGAACAACGATGCCATCATTTTTCGGCAAAATCGATTTAGTCTTTATGAAATCCCCGAATTCTGCAAAACCTCGCCTTTTTCCCTTATCAATTTTCTCGTGACGTTCTCTATGACGGACGTTTGTCCATGCAATTATTTTTCTCCCACAAACGTAAAACTCATCAAATTACAAACCGGTTACCTTTAATTAATAAAACAACATCGACCAAATATGTTACGCATATCTACAAATCAGTCCGTCTTCCTTTATCTATTTTCTGCATAATTCCATTTAAATGATACTGCGTTGGCACCATGCTTATTTACATGTCGGTGATTAAATCACGAGACTCCTAATAGCTGCTAATCGATAAGAATATAAAATACAAACGCTGACAATCGTTCCTGTCATGCACGATATATGTTCTATGCATTTTCACAAGATCAGTAAATTTGCACAACGACGCACGAAAACTTAACTTATTTTGAGCGTAATAATGTGGTCAATTTTTGACCCATGGCAGTCAGGTGCTCAACATCACGGCGTTTCAATCTCAAACTAATGGATCTCAACCATCCCCCTTGTTAGTCAACTGCTCACGTGATAGTTATCAGTTGGATCTAAACCTCTCCTAGAAATGGTATATTTTGCAACTTCACTAATATAAGAAGTAAAGAAGGAAAGTGCAAAATAAAAACCGGCTGCTCCAGGCCATTTCCCATATATGTTGACTTGTAGATTTCATGCAACACAAATGCACACCAGCAACTAGATTTATTGTAACGGACACGTGGACATCGGGAAACCAAGGGAACATATGAAGCAGCTGACTGATCATGAATTAATTTTATCTGCAACCCTTAGGCATAATAAAGTTCCAAATTAGCAGCCGTAGAGACGTTTGGCACGGTTTGCAACAATACGTAATGCTTGAGTGAAATCCACATAAGCGTTAACATCGTTAAGCTTTTGGCCTTCGATATGATCTTCCGTAGGGTTTTTGTTATCTGTGAGCCACAAAGTCAACAGATGATTACCGAACAAAACTAAAAACGAACCTTTTTGCTGTACATCAAAAATGTGTCGGAAATAAAAATTAGACTACCCAAGTTTCATGGAATCGAAGTAGCCAGCAGACCAACAGAACCTCATGAGAGATTCTATCGAAAATTGTAGAACAAAGAGCCTATGGAAATCGAACAAAAATTGTCTATCAGACTGACTACAAAAATGGCGAAAAATAGTGCGCTGGACAAAGCGGAAAGAAACTTGTGACACAGATTCATGAGTACCAACTGGTAACAAAAACACCATGAGGAAAACTCTCTAATCTCAACCCACTAAGATCACGGAAGACAGTCAAATGGGAAAACGTGGAATTCATCGCCCAGAGCAAAACGAAACACGCAGTGGAATTTCTGGAAACTTAGAACTCCCCGAAAAGATAGCCAATCAGACACATCGATCTGGAATATGCTTAGTTCCCGACGCGGTCGAAGGACCAAAACGATAACCGATTCAACCCATAATTTAATTGTCATAGGTGATAATGAGAAAAGCAACTTGCCTGCTTCCTCATCCGACCTCTCTTATCCAAAGCGGCCAATCAGCACCGATTACAGACGATACGGTGATCGATATAAGCAGACGAAAACATGGAAGCATTAGCCACAAGACCATAACACTGATGCTGTCACCTCGGTCGATGAAAAGTTTGCAATTAAACCGCTGAGCTCGGCAAAGAAATCACTGCTCTTTTTAAACCTGATCTACGAGAAGGAAAATCACGCTCTAAGCTACATATATATTTAAATATTTTTGTGTATAGAAATATTCATTGTGTTCAGGTATGAAAATCACGGAACACGAAGGCACCGTGGACATTGCTGCCTGATGAGCGGCCAAAATCAAGAAATCCATTGCGAGATTCCTATGCATCTAATCGCATGTGCAATCATGCTCAACTCTACCAGGGTAAGTTTAGGTGTGCACAACCAACCGAAATGTGGTCGTTGTCCTACATTCTTTGATAATGACGGTTACATTTCAAGCAGACTTGGCAAATAAGTCTTACCTCACTAGTTCAAGAGAAACTAATAGGCGTACACAAAAACTACTTCGAGATTGACAGTTTAGTAAAGTAAAAATATAATACATTTGTAGTACATGGATATTTTGGCTGAATTCACGATTCCAGCAGTACATGTAAGATATAAAACATTGGCCGAATTGGTTGACTCCTTGGCTGACATTCTGGTACTTAATGATGCCTAAAGCTACAAAATGCAGTAGAACACGATGGGCAGAATACGAAAGTGTAGACATACATGTACTGGATCGAAAGCCCTTGTACAGCGATACGATGCATAATAAAATTTGTCCGTGACCATCCGTCAATAGATCTAATAGCCGACCATCCAATCACTCATCCAATTTCATTTAATCAATCAGAAATCAGATAAACCAGTCGAGTTCGTACATCCTAGAAGTGCAAGCTAGTATCTTTGGACATGATGTTATTTGTTATTTTTCAGCTATAGCACACTGGAAGAGCAAAGTTTGAGTGAAGATTTGCGTCTCAAACGATTCTTTTTCTTCGTACCTGGTTCGCCCAATCCGGCAATATCCAGCTTGATAGATTCCGTGTTCACGGCTTCGTCTGAGGAGTCATTGAATGAGTGTTCATCCTCCATTTTATCCTCCTCACTTCCCGTTAAACTGTTACATTCATTACTGCTCTCCTCTTCCGATCCTTCACCGTCATTATCACCATCTTCAGCATCATCAGCATTAGCGGCGTCATTATAACCACTTCCAATGTCGTTGTTACAAGCAACTTGGTTGTGCCCCGACACCAAGTCGACAACTTCCGGTACCGTCACCAGGTTTGGTTCCTTGTTCAGTTCAATCAATAGATTATCAAGCTCACGTATGCGTTTTATTAGTCTTGTTTCTGCAGCAGCAGGTATTTCGTTGCTGTTCTTGCCCACTTCGCCTCCAACGTCCGTGATGTTTGGGCAACCATGATGCTCTCGAATATGTCGCAGACGTCTCTGATAACATGCGCGCAACTCCTTGGAAAGATCACCAATGAGCCGAGTCTAAAAAGTTCGCAATCGGTGAACAGCATCAAATTAACGACGGTATACGCATGCAAGGACCTCTCAGATGTTCTGAAATTCACAAAATAGGTCATGTAAATGCCAAAGAACTATATGCGTTCCGCGGAAACATCGTCCGGAATGTCGCGTATGAAACAGTTCGAACGATGCATATACTTCGGGGCAACATCCTGTTTGCTAGTCATCTCCAGAATACCTTAGCTGGATACCTGTCGAAACTCACTAACAAAGACGTTCAGCGCGAAATACAAATCCCATTTTGATTTTGGCCCGTATTCCGACGGTTTTCAGTGTGATCCCAAATTTACTGATCCCTTTTTCTACCTAGTCCGTACAATCAACGATTCATGGATCCTGATGGATGGCCGGTGGCGTGGAGAGGTGATTGGAAGAACTATGTCCATTGTTTCTTCTCTTTCGTTCTTATCGACCATTGTTTTGCCCCTATGATTTGTGTAATATATAAATATATATATGTACATGTATATATAGCTAAGTGCCTCATCATGAGTGGGGTATCTTGGGATCCGAGTCGGATGCTCGCTCCGAACTCCGCTCGAAATACTCCCAAATGACCGTGCATTTCAACTGGCCTCTGGTGATACAGTCCTGCACAATGCCTCCTCGTGACAGAGGTGATTCTACCAAAGCGCAGGAACAAAAGTGACTACATGGTATCCTCCACCAAGATGATTTTTCTTCGATAACTAGTCTAGAGGAGACAGATAAATCTTGATTTCTGTCTAGCTGTGGACAGCGCACAAAATACACGGCTGTATGGTCACCGGCGACTGTGGTCAAGAGGTATACTTGTCATCTAGGATATCTAGCTCCATCTGAAGGACGTATGAACTGAGCAGCCCACCACTGGCCCGCGGTGGGTTACGTAACCCACAAATCGTCTTTCTACTCTGCAGGTTAGATCGTTTGGTCAAAAGCTTGGAGAAGCGTCCTCAAGGTCACTCTCCTACTTCGGTTTGAGAAACCGGGTAGCATGCAGCTCATTCGCAGTTCAGTTTCAGATTGCGTAGCTATTAACCTGGATTCAGTGTGCTCTAGTTTCGCTTGCTACTTCAGAGCACCAACTACTAAGAGTAAAAATAGAATGAGGAATAGGGAAATATGGAACGTAAAATAATAAAATAAACAACTATCCAGAAGGAGAATGACATAGAATACAAGAACAGTGACTTCCGCATTGAGCTATATCACTTACTGACTCTAACCATCGCTTTCAGGAATCTTGCGGTCCGCAACCTGGTACTCTAATTACATCTACACGAGCCAGTCCGCCGATTAGAGTCCTCATACATGTTTCCCAAATCACCTACTGGCTATCTCGACTCACGGTCAAGCCACTTACTCCCTCACAGAACACTGCAAAACGAGGCAGTCATTCCGTGAACATACACAAAAACATGCCCCAAGCAATTTTACGGCTGCTATAAACACTCCACGTCTGATCAATAACCGGATGCCTGCACTTGGTGACTACCGATCGAGCCTCCCTCATGCGTGAGCACACTTCATCCGATCTACGACCACCAACTGAGCAAATATCAATGTTACTAATCTCACATGAAGATAGGGCTGCCTCCATAACCATCTCAATCACAAATCGAAAAGACAAATTGGAAGGTGCCAGCGTTGACAAACACCAGTTCTTGTGGTGATCTCGGATGAAACACCAGCTTGAGCATGATTTTCACTAAGGATTCCACAAACAGAGTTTGGATAAGTGAAATATACTACTCCGACACAATTCGCCGAAGGGAAGCACCAAGGGAATGCAAGATCAACTGAGTCCAACGGCACTTTCAACTCAAGAATGACAGAAATCGTAGGCCTTCGAAACGTGCGACTGCATTCTAATCAATACAACCCGACCAGGGTGAAAATCAGCTTGCCTTCCGCGCATACACCTTTCGCAAGTATTAAATAATCGGTAGAAGATAATTCCCGCGAGCAGTTCGAATGCAATGCTTAGTAAATTGATTCCTCTATCACCTTTCTTGTGAACCCGTACAACCATCGATTCACATTAGTCTTCCCTTGCCCAGATTGACCTCACGAGTTTTGTCAACTCCGATGTTGACACTTCGTTGTCGTTTTTGAAGACGGACGCATATAGTCCATTTGCCCCAGCAACATTATCCCTTTTAAGAAAACCTTAATCAATTGCATTTCGGATAGAGGACCGGTATCCATCTACATTGGTTCACTTTCAGGCATGAGTGACCGTGGGCCAACTAAATTGCTCCCTTAATTGTTCTGCCCAACGCTCCAGTCGACGATCAGGAGAGCGAATCAGTAAGCCATCGGATTTCTTAATCACTTTGCCACAAAGGGTCTACGGAAGCGGATGACTTCTATGTGGAACATTGAGAAGCTATCGTGTGCTACGATCTAAACCCCATCGTCTATTCTGTCCTCCTTCCCGCTCATTACTTTGACCTTCCCCAAGGTTCCGATGATACATGAGTTGTCCACAAATGTTTGCAAAATGTGTTGTAGATGTATACAAATGGCCATTTATCTTGCACCGGTTCTGATTACTCCTCATAGCACCGTCTAGTCAAAAGAAGCGAAGAGAACGCAAAACGGAGAAAGACCAACTGAAAGGGAGCAAGCTGAAGAACCAAATGGAGGAGGGAAGATGTTGCATGCAAGAACACAACTGACTGGGATGTTGAGCAGTATCATCTATTGTATGATTCCACCGGATTTGCGAGTGGTAATTGTATTAGAATAATAATTGATAACTTCTGCAGATAACAATGTAGATGTAGCATACTTTCAATTCTCGACAATTTTCTAGCTTCGTAAAAGCTCCACCAGGATAGTGTCACTAGTATTTCTTTAATTATGGTATCCATAGATTAATCAATTTTTCTGAATCCCGACCTTGCAACGAGATTAGCCTTAGTAAAAATAATGGCGGAAGACCCGGAACTCTATTTTCGCCATTGCTCCAGTCCTTAATATGTGGAAAAACTCAAACGGTATTTGCAAATCCTAAACGATGGGCCAAAAATTGATCAACAGTCACTATGAAGATGTACCACCGAACGAGGGTCCTTGGAGCTCCGCTTATATCCTAGCTTCTTCTACGAAAGAGCTACCCACGGTCCGTTTAGAAGTAACCCATTTAAGTTCATTACGCTGTTCATCACATAGACCAGTAAATTATTCCAATCGAAATATTCTACTTGTTTATGTCTGCGTCCTCAAGAGCATTTTTTTCAAGATAGTCTTCCAGTGTCACTCGAATTAAACGAATGCACTGGAAACAACATTCTTATTTGGCACCACTTTCACAAGACGTACGTTTGGTAAAATCCGTTGATTTTCTTTAGATTGGTCAAAATGACTGCTTTATCGTTCTAGTTGTACCAAAACATTGTTTCCCACTGTAATGCAAACACGGAATCTCGGACCACAGATGCTGTTGGTCCTTTTGTGGACTGTTTTCACACTGGTAGTCGCTTGTTTGGCATGAGCTTGCAGCTTCATTTATACATTACATTCATTTGATTGGGACGTTCATCGAACATGTCTTCATCCTGAGAACTGTCCATATTAGCTAGGCTATATCATTCTTGTTTCAGTTGTCTACGGTTTCATACTCCAGCGTTTTACGCACAAAATCGTATTTATAATAATCTTTGTTTTAGCGTAAATGATGCCCTAGTTGAAAGCACAATGCTAAGAGCAAAAGCTTTGGTTGAGATATGTCTGCCATGAAAAGCGCAGGAAAAATTCCGTTGTCGTACACTGTTCCTTGGAACTGTTTGCTGCTGGACGGTGATTCACGATGGTCCACTTTCTGTTGGGTTAGAAGGTGTCCTGGACTGAGATTCACCAGCAAACAGAATGGAGATACCAGGTGACAGTCTAGTGCCGTGGAATAAGTGCGCGGGAAGCCATTTGTCTTGGTAATGTTCGTCACTGCACTCTCTTTTCACTTTTCTTGCTTATTTTCACTTTTGTTCGTTGACCGGAAAATGTTGCACGACAGCAAACAAAACACATCACAAGAACCTAAATAAATTTTTGTGCAATATTTTTTAGATAGAAACTAAATTCAACAGAAAACTATATTGCACTTAACTAGATTGAAACTCCCAAATTAAAGGTTACCTACTTACTTCACAACCACCAAGATACTGCTTGTAAGTAGTCTGTGGTGGAATTCGGTAGTAAGTATCAAGCGATCATGACGGAGTCTAACAAAAGGTCCTGTGAAATACGACAGAACATTCTTGCAGCGCATCACTGGTAGAAATGAAGTGTTGGGATATCAGCTATGGAACTTAAAAAATGGTCAAACACCTATAATAGCTTACGTGTCACATTATGAAAGCCTAACTGGCCAAGGTAACAACCTTGAAAGAAGGATCTCTTCCAAAGAGCTGCCGAGATGCTGGCAATCTTAACGCAATAGTGGAAAGTCATGTTTACTTTTCACAGTTTTATTCTGTGATCCAGTGAGTCATCACATGGTTTATTCAAAACTCTCCATTCAAGACTGATGCGAACTGCCTGAAGGGCAAGCGACGCAGGAGACTGAAAGGAAAGTGGAACACCTTCCAAATCCCGTAGCTCAAATAAGGGCCTACCTACACCAGTGTGAACAGACTGACAGATTAAAGCAACAGCACTCAGTCGTTTTACGCTAAATTCTCTTTGTGGAATCAGTCCAAACATAAATGGAGTCGTACCGGTCGATACACAAGAAGAAGTATGAACTTAGATAATGTCATCCAGTTCAAAAGGTCGATTCAATTTACGAAGAGCATTGACTGCGTGTGGTCTGTGACAGCCCATAAAGTTTTATATTAGTTTTCCTTGGTTCATATGACGAAACGTCTCAGAATCCTTATCACCTTTGACTATATTGACTCCAATAGGGTTCAAATTTTACGAACATAATTAAGATGAGTCTGTGAATAAATTACATGCCATCGCAAGTCTTGTCACTTCCACATAGCACCAACAGTGCTGTGGAGGTGGTGGATGGTGGGCCGTCATATTCCTTACTTCAGTCAAAGGCCAACACAACTAGGGCAAGATGGCAATGGTTACGTTAACCGCTATCTGAACGAAAAAGTCAGTAAGTAAGGCAATAAAGATAGGCCAAATTACTAAGCGGAGTAATCGACCAGGGGGTACTGAACACAACTCCAGTATATAAACGACTTATTACCGTTTACTAAATGAGGAGTGAATTTTCTCACTAGATTCAATGAGAACGAGTGACTGCGAAAGAGAAATAGAATCGATGGAAGATTCGTGAGACAATATCAGACCAGAAGCCATCTTTTCTATCATTCACTTCATAATAATTATAGTCACCGTCTAGTGTTCACAACAAATATCATGTTTAATGTTGAACCTCCAAGCAAGTAACTCCAGATCTTGACCAGTGAACTTCAAAGTTGCCGACTTTCGATTCAGTTGTGGTTTTTGACAATGGTTTTTTACTGCGGAGTGTTTATCAGCCCCAACCCATTTGGAATTCACATAGTCCTCCTAGAGGAAAAAAAGTAGTTATTTTTTCCTTCTTCTTCCGGAAGTTTAATGAGATAAGGGTAATCCTCCGGAAGAATCACCTTTGCAAAAGTTAATGATTATCCAAAATGAGCTGAACTGAACCTTCCAGGAACTCCAATTACGCGCTAACAATAAAACAGTCACATCGGTGGTAGTTAGACAAATAACCTTGGTTACCTGACATGATACGGTCGACTTCATTTGGATTAGCTCTTCGCGCAATTTTCGACAAAGTAACAGATTTGCACAATGCGCCTGTTCCGTCTGTTTCATACACGCCTCTAATTCGTGATCCAGCTTGGTCAACCACATGTGGTTCGCATCCGGTCCCGCTGGGTACAATTTGCTCACTGCTGTGTTGGCCGCAGTCAGACCGGGAACGAAGGTCATCAGTCGACAATTGGTATACTCTTCAGCAACTTCAGACCATTGTTCGTTCAGGAGGAGGTTGTCTGTGAACCCCAAACGATGAAAAAATGACCTTGTCCCCATATCCGCGTGAACCACAATCGCATCGTACGGGCCAACAACTTGCGTATCTTTTAACAATTTGACCAAAACTGAGCCCACATGTTTCCCACGCCAGTGATGACGAACTGCAAGGAAAATGATATGTACTACCCGTCTGTTTTTTTGTAGATATCGAATCCTGAAAGTGACTGCTCCTATTAGCTTGTGTTCGACACCGAGGAGTTCTCGAAGATCGGCAGATGGATCGGAATTAGTCCCGACTGGACTGGTAGTTAGTGCGTCATCAATAAGCATTTTCCTGTACAAACAAGCACCAATAAAGTGTTCATAACCTGACATCAAATCCAACTCGTCCGAAGTAGTAGATAACATGTCTGGCTTCTGTCCAACCAGATCTCCCCTCGTGGAAGACGACGTAGATGACGGTCTACTTTCCGCATCTGTGGATGAGAATTCACTGGAATAAACCATGTGAAATTCGTTTTCCGAGCTTGAACTGCTCTCATCAACCTCATCTCCTCCGCCCGCTTCTTCATGCTGTTCCGCTCCTACCCTGACTTCAAGCCCGTTTATTGCAGCCACTTCAACCTCAGATTGTTTACTGTTGTCCGCGGTAGTGGTTTCTACGCTACATTCACCCTCTCCAATAGTTCTTTCCATGGCAGTTTTCAAAGATTCCATGTTCAAATGTTTCCTTTTACTGCGCCCCACATTTACCTACTTCACAGAATCGATTAGATGATGATCAAATAAATAAGAATTTCACTTACCTTGATGTGAGTCCGGTGGATCACGTGGTCCAAAGCCGTTTTATTATCCGCAAAAATTACAACTGTGAAGCTATCTACTCGTCCTAAGCCGTCATAAATCGTCTCCAATTCCATTGACCGAAGGGTGGACGAATATAGTCCAGCAACCGCATGAAGCAAATCGGTTGATTTGATGGCATTTACTAAATCCACTCCGGTGCGGTCACTTTGAAATATGCGAAAGAAACTGTATATCCATACATTCTCAAAAATACAATCATTGTTAGCTGCCTGTAGCAATTTGCGAGTCTCATCATCATCGAGTTGACAATAAGGTATCCCCACGGACAGTCTGCAGGCAGCCATGGGCTGAAATTTCTTTTCCTTGTCAATTTGTTGCGGTAATTCAGTTTAAAGTAACCTCAGTGTTGTATTTTTGAAGTTGTCAGTTCGATATAGTTTTTTTCCTTCCCTGCTGGAAACGGTTTGACGCAAGTCCGGTGACAGTTCGCATAAAGATAATCATCTAAACTAGTTATGGTATAGTTCATTGAAAAATACAAAACTATCTATAATAATGAAAGCAGTTCCAATTGATTTGCTTCAAATCAACTTACACGATAGTTCTCTTACTTGAAAACTATTTCAGCGAGTTGGTTATAGTAGATTTGAAGCAAATCAATTGGAACTG
>LUCM01005370.1:285413-298308 GCA_008360955.1 Fasciolopsis buskii
AAATGATTCATAAAAGCCCGTTCTGTGATTGGCCAGTCCACACATCGATCAAGGCCACCCAACAAAACTATATAAACGATAGAGCTCACTTGAATCCGGACTTGTGTTGGTGGGTCACCAATAAACGCGCGGCAGTACTCTGTGTTCGTCTTCTCTCTTCCGCTGGCAGCTTGAGCTAGCTGTTTGCATTCCGTGTCATTTTTCTGTTTTAATTGACAATATAAAACGAGCCCTAATCACAATTTGATGCGCCGTGAGCTATTAAACTCTTCAGTCGCCCGGTCCAGAATAGGCTTTTTTATTCAAGAATGCACCTATGGTCTTTCCACAACAAAGTGCTTTCATCAAGACAGCAGAATCATTCCAGACGATCCTGTGGCCAGATGATCGGTTCATATGCCTATTTTAGGAAATCTTGCCGGACCAGTGGAACACGACAAGTGCAGTGACTTTATTTGGCTCGCGGGCCACACTTGCTACGTCACAGTGCCATTAGTGGTTTTGTGGTATTCCTAGATAGAACGTTTTCCGGGCATAAACTCACCACACCCTCGACACTCCCGCTACTTTTCCGCGGCCACTTATTTAGTAAGCCTGAGTCTACCTTTTTCAGGGCAGACCACCTGGATGGTGGCTGCCTTTTATCCGCAACCCAGGAACGTTTCCAGAAACACGCATCTCTGCCTGATGATTTTTTCGGGGATCTACAATTCATTGGGGATTTACTGACCCCATGTACATGAATTATCCACGGTAGTCCAAGGATGCTGCTTTTTTTCTGAGAGCCTGCAGAACTGGAAATAAGCAATGTAAAATCAGATGGGGGAGATGTGGAGAATTTTGGGTCGCCCGACCTTTGAGCGCATAACTGCGCGGACGCACTA
Source organism: Fasciolopsis buskii (assembly GCA_008360955.1). Classification (NCBI taxonomy): domain Eukaryota; kingdom Metazoa; phylum Platyhelminthes; class Trematoda; order Plagiorchiida; family Fasciolidae; genus Fasciolopsis; species Fasciolopsis buskii. The sequence goes on from LUCM01005370.1 coordinate 286,298, forward strand.
CTTGGCAAGCCCCGATTTCGTGAGACCGCACAAACTGCTGAGTACTATGACAGGAGTGATTCGACGTTCGATGCAAATAATTTGAGATTGACATTACTTCAGCGAGATGGGGTTGAAACTGTGATTCCATTCCTCCATTGAATAACCTGAATACCCACTTAAGGGAAGTCAACTGGCATGCTCCAGTCGTTTTCGAGTGAGGAAAACTCATCTCAAGCATCGCAGGAACTGCCGCTGTAGTTATCAAGAAGGTACGTTTGAGCATCATTTATGAACTAAACAGCACAAACCTGGTCGTGGTTGTTTTCGGGCATATCGACGTAATTTGCGTTGTCATAAAAGCTTATGTTCATATGATTAATCCAAGCTACTAGTACATCTCATCAGAAATGAGGGTGGCAAACCTGTTTTAAGCCGTCGGTGAGTAGAACCAGATAAAAAGAATAAGACTGAACAATGGCAGGCATAACGATAAGTATTTAAGTTCAGCTAAATGTATTGCTTCCAAACGCCTCAGCATGGTCTGAGGTACGTGTTTTCAGACTCCGAGACGTATGTCAGCCCTAAATATCTCTCAAAATGTTCAAGTATCCTCAGACAAAGAAGTCATACTCATTGTCTTCTCGTAACATCGGTATTCCAATCAAACTGTGAGGACGACGGTGCCTTCATTGGGTTAACTCGTATTAAGTCCAGGAAAGTTGGTTAAACCCTGATTCCAAACCATACATGGATAGCGCACGAATTCGGCAGCACTATGTTTGCCCGCTCTTACAGAGAAAGAGTGTTTTGGACTGCCATTATGCTTGGCTTCATTCGAAGGGCGCAGGAATTGAGCATTCATTTACCTTCCCTCAATAAGATTCCTGTACGCTATTTCAGTCTCCTGCCTTGCATTTGAAGATTTTGGTATTTGGAGGCTAAGGTTGCAAACTCCAAGAAAAACTACCTGCTTCAGTCCAAATAACCCAAAAGTGTTGCAACGACAAGCAAATTATGGAACTGTTCTACAGCGCTGAGCAAGGACTGCTGTCATCACTATTTTACAAATAGTCAATTTTAAACTCATCCGCTTTTTCTGTGGCAGCCAAAAATGATAAACTTGGAACAAACGCAAACGTGTTTCTTCTGCTTTTTCCTATGTTGAATCAGTTTTTGTCATTCTAGACCAATACTATCTTTTGCTTGCAACGATCTAGAATCACGCAGGTGTGAATATATATACATATATATACAGTAGCATGAACACCAATGGTTGCATTTTTACCGTCACCTAAAGTACTACGACAGTGGGGATGAAAATAAGCCTCAATATATTCCAGCAAATGTATCGCATCCCAGTTATTCTGAAGTGGTTTTGCTTTACAAAGCACGTGAGCCGATTAACGTGGGATGTGCTTGATGGTCACCGATTGAGCCTGAAGTGTATACATAAGTGGGCACGTTTGTAAATTAGAGTATAGGCGTTCGTCAAATTTGAATCGCAGAGTGAGTAAGTCGTCTTGAGGCTCCGGTCGTACTTTTTCGCCCTCCTTAAGAAGTTGTAAGAATTTGTGGCGACAGATTGGATGGAAGGTACCTTGAAAAGCTCAAAATATTAAAAATAACCATCGCCATCATAGCTTATCGGTAAAGAAGAGAATGAGCACCAGTGATTGCTGTCTTTCTTACCTTGTTAAAAGTTACACAATAAGGATAGGATAGACCAAGTGGATAGGCAGTAAACTTATAGACAATAAAAGAAAAATGTTGTAGTATCCATCACGCCAAGTACAGTCCAACCGTACTGAAGCACTTGTTTCAAACATTATTGCAAGACAGAAGGCAACAATATAGTTCGTTATCACATCCGTTAACGTCCGAAACAAATTTTTTCGAGGGTCTTTACTTATTTCATTTGTAGATTTGCGGTACCGGTTTAAGAGATTATAAAAGAAACTCTTGGAAACAATAAAAGATCCACAGTTCTTCGGCAATCTAAACTGAATCTAAAATCCAGTATAAACAAGAACGTTTGTTCCAGTTGGCATATAATACTTATTAATATAATGTAATTTTTTGCCAGATGAAAACGATAAAAAATAGCGATAAAATCGAATATGGTTGCAAAAAGCCACCAACTGTGATCTGCATTTCCATCGCATAATTTCTCGCTAAAACTCCGTCATCTCAACTTAATACAGATTATTCAACTAAAACTGAGTTTCATCTCCAGTTGTACTTGGGATTTATTTTATACATTTAGTGCTTCAGTGCTAATTATTCGGGATAGATCCCTACAACTGGCAAGCGATTGGATAAGACTATTTTAGAGCACCAGTTTACTGGAAGAATCAAGAAAGCGACCTTCAAAGACTAATTAAGAATACCGGTCTATGGAAGCTCAGCGTATGCAAGGCGAATAAAAAATCCAACGGCACAATGATCCACACCCAGGACCATGAACCGGAGCATGGAGCAAACTTTGCAGAGTAGTTTCATTCACCCGCAGCTACAACAGACTTCCGCTTATGGCTGCAGATGAACCAATGCAAATGAATATCATGCGCCCATCCAAAATGCACTTGATCAGGTTGATACGTTTTCCTAAAGGGATAAGGTTGCTGGGCCAGATGCAATATCTCCATCCATCTTGAAAGACGAGAGCAACGCGTTAGCATCGGAGGTGAAAAACTCGTGAGGTCAATCTGGGCATTCAATCTCCTACTAATAAAAATTATCTGTTACTTGCGAAAGGTGTACACGTGAGAATCAATCAGCTGGGTTGCATGAACCAAAGTTTCATGTAAAGGCAGATCTTGGAACATGGGCACATGCTTAGTGGACCGGCGATGTCTTTTTTATTTAAAAGCAGAAATCGATCCAGAAGATCGTGCAATGCTGTGGCGTTGCTCTTTACTTGAGGCCGTGGCAGCGGAATTTATTTCACCTTCCGTTACTTTATATGCAAACACTCGAGGCTGATTTTATTCTCACGGCTATCTTTCATTCCGATCTACTACAAGAAGTAGTGATCGTCAAGGTTTCCTCATTTTATCTTTTATTTTCAGTTTTTTATGCAGGTAACTGCCTCCCTACAAGAAAACAATGACGTTAGTATTTTCACAAAAACAAAGCTGCCTGGCTCAGAATACGTGGACGACGTTGTGCTACTGAGTTAATACTCAAATAAATCGCAAAATTCCTTAATCCTCTAAACGAACGTGTGGGTTTTTTGGATGCATTTGGCATCTTCAAAGTGCAAAAGACATTTTTAGTACTGCATCTTTCCCAATTTAAACCCTGCTTGTGCAGGAAACAACAGAAGAATGTGGACAGATTTGGATATTCGGGTAGTTTTTTCTCGCTTTCTGTTGGTGAACCGGATGAGTTGTCTTCAAGAATAGAGAAGTTTCGATAGGCATTCACCCGTATGACGCATCCATGACGTCGGTATTACATTCGGTTATCGATCAAAGGCTGAGTAATGGCACACCAATAAGGTTGGCATTGGTTTACGGCTTCAAATCATGGCCCTTGGAAGCAGAAGATAAGAGATAACTTTGATGTGGGAACAGATTTTGCTTTATAGTACTTTTAGAAGACGGTGGGCGACTTCTGTAGGTGACTTGAAAGTTAGGCGTAAGGCATTGGACCCTAGAGCTCAACCCATAGAAGAGAAAGAGATGGAACAAAATAACCCCCTCGTTAAGCGCTCTTCCGCTGGGCCGGTATTGGTTGGAGGGTGATTCTAGGTGATCCGTTCATGTTATGGAAAACACTGCAGACTTTACCCAGTGGAATGGTTTAAATGAGTGCATTCAGACTGTTGGGTTAGTGTACACGAGATCCCCAAAAGGAGGTTGAAGACGATAAGTGATATGTCTCAGTATCGCAGCTGTTAGCTCTTGCATTCGAAATCTTTCTCCTTTTGCATAGGTGCCCAACTCATTTAGCATTCAATTTTTACCTTCCATTCCTTCTTCATCTGTGGATAGATGGAGCCGTGAGGTAGCAACCAGAATTGAGATGTATTGGCGCAATGTTAAGTGTTTAACAAGCTGAACGGAGCTGATTCATGTTATAATCTTTCGGATTTAGTGGGATGAGGTAAATCTATGACCCGGTCCCGAGAACGCATTGTTTTCATGCAGTAAGTCATGTGACAATGAGGACGGATCATTTTTGGGAAACAAGACTATTGGACAAGCATGGCCGCACGCAGAAAAATTACGCGCAACCTGGAGAGCTGTCCGACTGTAACGTCAACAAAGGGTGTGGAGCCCATTGTCTTTCCCAAGACCATTGCATGCTTGAGAATAAAGTACGTGTTTTATAAATTTATTGTCAAAAAGGTTAGTCAAAAGCCGTTCTTTGTCACCTCGTGCTGAATAACAGTAGGTGCCATGTGACACTCAATTTTCAAAGGCAGTTTAAAAAACAATTTTCATCCCTCAATTGAATTCCTTGAGAAACCTACTGAAAAGATCACGAATTGTGCTGCAATTTTTTCCAGTTTTGCTTGAACGCATATACTGACCTTAGTAAAATAAAAGTGCCACTTTCTATTTCATCTTGCATTTGATTACTTTCTTCCCTTTGGAAGGACAAAAATTTTAGTCTAAATGTTTTAAACCTGATATTACGCTTAAGGATGGTCGATAAGCAAAATATAGCGTTTACCAACTTCATTCTTCAGTGATCTTCTTTAAAGAAATCATGCGGGAAGAACTTTAAAGTGTTATTACAGTGTAGGGCAAGCTAGAAAACTAAGATAGCCTCTACGGGATGTTTATAAACTTATACATTAATGCAAATCAATACTAGGTAATATAGTACCCAGTACTATAGTAGGTGAGAGAAAATAAGTGGAAGACGATAGGAACTTTGGTATTTATACGACTTAAACATGTTTTGAATGAATTTAAGTGATGTTTCCATGGCCGTGGCCACTGCAGATCTCCTGTGAGAACTTTAAAAAATATATTTAGCTGGAACAACTGTGGTTTTCAGGATCGCTCCATAAAGCTTGTGAGAAGAACAATTTCAATCACAAATTAACGAACATGTCAAAATTTATATCACAAATAGTAGAAAGTAACAAAATAGTCTCAAAAGTGTTCCCGAAGGGGACGAAAATTAGTCGCCGGAAGTGCACCGAAAAATCATTAGAGGGCAATTTTGAGTCTCCGACAGGGACGAGTTCGAGACTATTTTCTAGGTGCACTGGAAAACGTACTTGTCGGTCATTTAAATGTTTATGTTTTTCACCTGCGACTTTAACGGTTGTGTCAAATTCTTCAATTTTACTTGATACTTAGGGGTGCTCAAAGAGCTCAACGGAAAGCAGTATTTAAGGTACGATTAGAAGGAGGTATACGTCCATTTCGGGAAAGCATATGCAGGGGCGATCAGTCAGAAAATCATTTAGCCAACGTACAGAGAAGAATCAACTAACAGGTTCTTAGTTAAATAACTGACATCAATCAATGTGTCCTTCATGGGTTGTGCAAATTCGTGCGCAAGTGATGCACAAGAGCCCACGTACTGTAACTAGTTGCCGTAGTAGTTTCAGTAAATTTCAATGTTAATAAGAAAAATTCAGGAACAGTATGCAACAAAAATACTGATAACGTTCCCTAAATATGGGATGTTCCTGAAATACTACACAAATAGTTCTCGCGTCCACTTACAAAATCTCGCTCCGCTATTCGTCTCCGTTACAATTAAGTTCTGGCACATCTAAACAAACTTTAGGTCATTGCGCTTGCAATTTGAACACAGACATTTTTCTTCAGCGCCAACTGGTCCGGTTTCTCACAGACATCCTGTTGTCGTTAAAGGCCTGTCTCGATTGAAGTTATCGGTGCCGTAGCCCTCCGTTATAATTAGTTGGTTCAGCGAAAAAGCGCCCCTAGCACGGAACCGGATCCGAGGGCTCATCAGGTCATTCGTCTTGAAAACCGCATTTTTCCCCGCGAGTCCCACGCCCAATTAGAAATCTCTGTTATCCAACCTGCCCGATTCACTTTAATCCAACTCGGTTCGTTCAATATTTCACGGGTTGGTTTTGGGCCGAGCTAATCCAGCATCCCAAATCCCTTCCGTTTTTTGGTCTTAGGTATCGCATTCAAAGAAGGTGTCAGTGAGGACGATGCAAGACAACGCTGCCGTCTTCATTGAAAGATAGGGATATTGCAGCACGCTAACACCCACAGTACTAGATTTATCCTCATTATCGCCATATGGTGCCCTACACGAGTACGTCGATCCAGCAATTTTAGCGTTTTTCCTAATGAAAACTGAGCCTGACTCATATCCGGTGTTATTCATTCCAGAAATAGAGATTGCGCTACTCCAGAAATTATCCCTTGCTTTTACCGCTTACGAGTCGAATACGGCATTCCAAGCCCACTTGCGACTAATAACTTGCAATAAACGGTAGTGCATCTTATCTGACAAATTAGTGAAAATTTCAGAATCTAGTTTAGCTTTGCCGTCTTCTTATCTGGCCAAGTGTATGTTGGAATTATCCCGAATTAAAAGAAGACAAATTGAGATTCAAAGATAAATCTCACTGCAGTAAAAGTATTTGATATAAAGCGTGCTTCAAAATGTTTTTCTTGTACCGGTCAAGTGTTACGGTTGTCAGCATTGCAATCGTACATAGCCCAGTAAGGTTGACTTACAAGTGGCCCAACCGTTGAAGGCAAGCAAACGTGATACAACATCCGCGTTAAGATAAACGACCTTACGGAGCACATTACGAGACCTCTTGTTTTTAGTGGTCTTGTAGTAGGCCCTGTAGAACAAAAAGGTTGGAAAAGTTAAAGTAATCCGAAGGGTTTACGGTGACGAGTAAAATTAAGAAAGAACGGTAAAAATGAGTCCGCCGGTCGACCAGCGTCAAAGGGGGAACGAGGGACAGTTGTTTGTCTTCAGTAGCTGAAAGCAACACGGGGAATACTGGGTCGTATATATCGCCGGTATAACTTACGGAAAACAAAATGGAATAGGAACTAAATCGGAGGATTTGCTCTCAGTTGGTTTGGAACAAGCTATATGGATGGAACACTGGAATCCTTCATTTTAGATGTGTTAGTAAGTGTGTATCTGTGAAAGAAAAAAGTGGAAAGAGTGTTAAGGAGTTCGAATGTGATAATAATAATAATAACAGTAATAATAATAATGGGTATATTTCTCGAAATTCCGAGAGTCATGCGCAAGGCAAGATCAAGTTTACACACGGATTGCGCAATGGAAATCGTAAAACAAAAATTTGGTCGTGAAGATGCAGTGTCTGTGTCCTCATGAACATAACCTGCAATAAGATGGGCTAATCACGAGTTTTTGGGCCTTAAATTAGAGCTAGATAATCCATCTATAAAGCTTTCTGGGGCTGACTATGAGTCGCGCGCTGCGAGTCAACCCATGTTTAAACGCATCAAAGCTGGGTATCGCGGGGCAAAACTTTGGCTGGGAGGAAACGGTTTGAAGAAATGATTTGACGGCTGTTGTAGGGGGCGTGAACATATGTACCCGGCGCGCGCAGGGAAAACACGGGAGATTGGGTGGAAACTTAGATGGGGGAGCCTTGTGTGCTAATACCCACTAAGTCTACGACATAAGAACGAGTGGCATATCAGGCGAACGTGGGCAATGTGGGGTTTTCCGTTTCTCATGATCCGGTTTAGGTTGGTGGGAGACAAATCCGATGCTGAAAGTGGTCCGTCTCCCCCAAAGATCGGTTTTAATTTTTTGTATTTATTTTCTACCAGCAGGGGAGTGGTCGGGTCCATATGGGAACTTTCCATGGCCCTTCCGCCTGGTCATTATTTTCCTCGTATTGGGAACTTTTGCAACCATTGAGGGTGGTTTTTTCCCCCACGTTCGTAAGCCATGGCCCTGTTGTTTTTGCAACGGGCGTCTCACTGCACAGGGCTGTAAAAGAGGACAGTAGGTGGTAAGCAACCAAACGGAGAAGTACGACTGGTATTATACAGCAGGTGCCGGGTGTATGAACGAAGCTACTACAAAGTCTCTTCGCTTTTCATGACCCGTACAGCAACTTTAGGCGGGTCAGATGAGCGTAAAATAAACTTTAAGGAGGAGGAAGGTTCCCCATTGTGCTGTGGTTGAAAGACTATGAGGTGCAAAAGCAAAGGGAACAGGATAAATGCCACGAGAGTGAACGTACTAACGGCAATCACCGACCTGTGTCCAGTGCAATGTTCCTGTCATATTAGCTGGTCCCCAGGCATGATTTTATCACGCGGATCGCGAGGCAGAGGAAAGTCAGCGCGGTTTTTCATAAGCCGATGGCTGACTCAAAAGCATGCTTTTCCGAGCTATTTTCTGTTGGTCAGTTAAGGGACTTGGGGGACTTTTAGGCGAATATTTAGAACAGCCTCATAATTGGGTTGTTTTTGAAAGCAGCGATTGGTAGAAAGATGTTTGCTCCAATACTTAGAACAAACAGCAAGAAGGAGATACTGCCATAAAAGTGAGATAGGAACTTCTGTATAGATGTTTAGAAACCCGTGACAGAAAGTGCGTAGGATGGCGGACTAGAATGTAGGTGAGTCGGTAGGTTGTGCAGAAAAGCCAAATAAATTTTCCGTCGCAGTAGTCAAAGTGACTCAATTTTGTGGGTGAAAACCATTCTCGCTATGTAGAGCCTCTTCATTACCAAACGCTTGCTTGGTGAAGCGCCACTGAATACTTTCAGTAAAACTGCTGCCTAACTTTAACTTTCTGGAGTGATATATCATGTGCCAATACTCAAGATGTTCAAACGAGTTCCTGTAATGTGCGAGGAGGCTGTCGGTAGTTTCATTGTGAAAAAACAGATTCTCTTAGTTAGGGACTGGCAGTAATTGACATGCTCTGAGAAATTTAAAGAGGATGAGCAGATGGGACCGATGTCATCAATCGAGGGAATAAAGGTGACGTCAGAGCCGCGTAGCAAAATTGAATCTTTGGGTAGTGTATAACTACATGTGCGCATTTCGCTCTTCTCGGTAGGAAGCTCATGGCCTGGGATTTGCACAAGACGCCCGGAGCAGAAAGATCTGTGCAAATTTATCTGACCGCATACTACGCTGTTTAAGAGGATAAACTATTTTCGCCATCGGAAAACAAGACAGGAATACCGCGAGATACTAGATTTGGTGCGTTATTAAATTACGTAAGCGGCGACAAGGGATCAAGTACGTTGCCCTGTATGACGCTACTAGTAACAGGTCTGGAATTAGAGGTAATGCCGTCAACGGAGACCAGTTGTGATATTTGGATTACGTAAAGCGTGAGCTAAGCTAGAAGAGGATTGGCGATGCCAAGGGAGCTGACTGTAAATGTGAGGTGCGGATGAGGGACACGACCAATGACCTTAGACCTATCGGGGCGGATGACCGCGAAATCTATACCCCGATTAGCTAGGTTGGTTAGAAGGTTTAGCACGTCAAGGAAGCAGACTGAGCATGAACGGGATTGCAGAAATCCCTCCTGCTTGGGTTTGAGGAGGCTATAATCTAGAATGTGTTCCACGATGAAATACTTACCACCTTTTTCATAACCATGGCGATGACGGGCTTGTTTTTAATGGAACGGTAATCGGACAGGTCATGCAAAGATCCCTTTTTATTGTGGGGAGTTATTATATAGTGGTTCCAGTTAATCGGAAACGCACAAGGGTTTGCTGCATGTATAGAGCATTTGAGCAATAGTAATGGCAAACCAGGAACACCGCAGCAGCTGCTGGGAGGATGCCATCAGGGTCGAGGAGAGTTCCTGGCTTTAAACTAGCCAGATGTTGTGCAATGGTCGTAAAGTGGAAAGATGCGGCTAATAACGCGTGGCTATTCTAATTCTGTGGCTACGGTGATTCACTGACTGTAGCCGGGGCCACAGAAGTCCTCGGCTCTCTTTTGAGGATTTCACAGTCTTACCACCTGGCAAAATCAGCAATTACACGACTGGATTGTTATCATTACATCTTTGAAAGTTCTATGGGTGACTTCTAAGTCACAGCACCTTGGTTTTTCCTTTTCGAGGAGGAATTTCTGTCATTCGAGAGACAGTGTCAGATAGGCAATGGTAAACGATAAGCTTGGAAGAGTCCCGCTTCGCTGAAAAGTGCCTTTGTAACCTCACAAGTTTCCTCCTTGAAACCCAAATGTGTTAAGTCCGGTTTCCGGTTAGTCGTTCTTTAATGGTCATTATGGAATGCAGCTCCCCATGTTGAGGTCAGCTCCGCCTTCAGCCTCCACTTGGTCAGTTGCCAAAATGAAGACTCCCCGGTGAAGTTAGCGCGGTGCATATGTTAGCGAGCACTTCTGTTTACGATCTCAGTTAACTGAGCTGTCTTCAGATATCCCGCTATCTGTATTGGTTACGGCAACTGACTTGGGCAAGACTACCCAAAATTTGCTGGCAGTAGTACGCAGCTAGATGGCGTCGCCAAACTAACTGTCCGCAACCACGCCAAGAAATCATACCCAGCGTCGTAGGCATCACCCAACGAATGAACCTCGACATCCGACCCCTGATCGCTCCCTGCAGCCTACAACCGGGTCATGCTTATTTGTTTTATCTGATCCACAGCAAGCTTCCATTTCTCCCGCCGCCCGTTGAAATGCGACCCCGAATTCGGACTCCATTAATCTCTTCGCTTGCATCGCATCTCAGACAGCACTTTTGTTGGTAGGATACCTACAGGGTCATAAATGGCCGACACCTACGAAAATAGCACTGGACTCCAGTTTAGCGGTCCCTTTAGCCGAAGCTGTTAAAGGAAACCATCAGACTCAGTACCCCGGGAGAACTATGGTGTTTTTGCACTCAACGCAATGATCAAGTTATTGCTCTACATTGGGAGGTTTCACTGTAACGGTTTTTCTATGGCATAAACACCTCCCCATCTTGGAACCACCTTGTGACAATGGACAAGTCCGGCATCTACCGGCATAAACATACCATTTCCAATGTTCTTTGGTGCCAGGCAACCCTCCGCCTAGAAGCTGCTTTATATCGCCGCGATACCTCGGGACGATTTCGCGCACAAATGCTGCTGCGGTTTTCTTGAGAGAACTTGGTGTAAAAGGGCCATAAAACAGCCTCAAGCTGGCTAACGATAAGCTGGTATTCCCCAGGTTGCCTTGATTTGTCCGCTTCTGGGAACCAGAAGAACCCTGGTGCAACTTATTTCTTTCAGGCACTAACACCGCCATGCTGTTTCAAATCAGAATAGAGACCTGCTTGAAGGCACACTTGGGACGGAGTATAAACCGAACTGCTAAAGACGCTGGATTGTCCGCGCACCGGCGGGACGACAGTTACTTTAGCGATTATGCTGCTAGTTTGTGTTAGTAGAGTTGCAATTTCAGGTAAACAAGTTCAAGGAGCGGTTGAACGAGCAAAGAATAGTAACGTTTATCCAATTCTATCGACATCGGCTGCAACCACTGAAGATGAGGCTTTGAGTTTACAAGGTGCGTTGTCTTTAAAAGCAAAGGTGTGTCAATATCACAGTGAGTTTACTCTCAAGTGGACCAGCAACGTATTTTAAGCCTAGGGGATTTAATAATAAGTCAAGCCACTTAAGTCTGGTAGGGGTCGTCTATGCGGACTGTTTACAGGTGCAGGTTTGGGAAGCAGTTCAGGAACCACCGTCTGAAAGTGGGCCCCAGTGGTGCTCACTGAGCACGAGACTGTGAGTGAGGTACGACGGTGGGGTCTATTGCAGGGATAGGACGATTTATTTGACGCCACAAAAGCAGGCCCTTGGTTTGGCCCATCGATATCATCCTCCAATGGCCGATTACCGTTGTGAGGAGGAACTTCCGCATCAGCTGTCAAAACTCAGAATTAGAGACTGATACACATAACCCAATTACATTTTTCATTGTGGGAACCTAATGGTTATCCATACAGAGTCATCCTCAGTGTCCAGAGTAGGATGATGGAAGCGTGCGGTCCGGCAATTGTTCTTGACGTACGCCAGTCATCTCGCTCCTCGTTGGCCGTCTCTGCTT
>LUCM01005372.1:0-10680 GCA_008360955.1 Fasciolopsis buskii
CGTTTGTTTGGCCTACTGCGTCAATTAAATAATTGTGTAATTTAATAATCACAGAATGGTGATAGGCGCGGCAAGCAAGGGTCCTCCACATTCCAAAGCTGTCATTCAATTTTCCAAAAATTCAAATAGACATTGTGTAAAGTATCATGACAATACTAGATTATTTTGGACTCATTAACACCAACTCTAATTCTCATTTTATCATTCAGTGCATCCAGTACCATCAACGAAACTCCTCTGAGGTCACTTCAAGATGCAGTCCGAGTTCTTCAATCGCGGCCACAGCCTATGAAAGCTGGGCAAGTGACGACAGCACGAACAGTTAATCAGGAAGGTTCCTCTCGTAAACCGATTCCCATGAAACCCTTTGATTCGGCTAAATTATCCCTATCATCGACGTCAGAAACTACGACTTTTAATCGAAGTGAAAAAAAAACGTTAAAAACTACATCCGTTGTGCAAAAAAACGTAGAAACTGAAGGAACCCAAAAGCGCCCTCGCGTTGCTCAAGTCGACACTGGAAGAGTTTTATCCTACTCGAAACCCACATTAGGTAGATTCTACCATTCCCATACGGAAATAAAACGTCCAACTCTTTACGTAGTAAACCTTGGCGGACTTGATCATCTGAAGAATCCAAGTTCTAGCGAAACACGGAAAAATTACAACCAAACAACAATCTATAAATCACAGGAATCCGAAATAGTTGTGCCCGAAAATGATTCTCAGCAGTGCCGGCCCACGGTTAATTCCGATAATTCGGAGAAAAACATAATTCAACTTAAGAGGGTTGACTCTAATGCGACGTACAGGAACAACGGCTGCGGAAGCAGATCTCATTGTATTATAATGAATGACAAATTTGCCGAGGTAAGAAAACGAAAATGTCCATCAATGAATTCCCTGGAACAAAACGCAATATGCCGACAGATTTGCCCGCAAAAAAATATGGCAATAAATTTAGCCAGCTCTACACGAATGGCTCTAACTGCAAGCTTTATTGACAGTAACAGCAAGGGGATTTCGAGAAAAAACGGACAAGTCTCCTTCCTGGTCAAGTCCATAAATCTGCCGCGCATTACTCAACGACTGGCGTCGGAAAAACGTCTGTGGAAAACCGAGCTACAGCCTAATGACCGTGAACCACATAAAACGCATATACGGAGGTCCATTTCTGCTGCCGAAGTCACACAACGTCGTGGATACCCAAAGTGGCTAACCGGAAGAAGATTTAGACGCCCTGGTAATCCAAAATATCCAACCAGAACAACGGGTAAAGCAATAGAATTGACTTGTAACTTGAATCAACTCACCTCGGACATCTCAACAGTTTCTGCCGTGTCGGCTGCACAAGAACCATGGATATGCAAATAACCAATGACATAATTTTGTTCAGTGATGCCGGGCGCTTACTCTCAGCATTTCAAAAGTTACCGAAGACCTCAGCAGTCGAATTTGATTGGGCCAAATTCACACAAATTCAGCGGTCTCTACTGACCCCATGAGAATTCGCGGACTACTGCAAAGCTAGTTCTTTTATACCCATTTGCAGGTGATGTAAGCAAATAAAACATCGGACGAACGTTCATATACTGCTGCCTAGATGATCAATAAAGTTTTCAACACTCCACCTGCTTTGGTTCCAGTCACGCATATAGTCACTGTCAATGATAGATATTGCTGCAAATGTTAAAATAATACGAAGGGCATTTTATGAGGTTGATATCCAAATGAAGCTATTGGTTAGATATGAAAATTTTTCAAACGAAGTGCAACAGATATAAAGTGAAAATGTTGCAATCGCACAAATATGAGTTTTCGTATGACACGAGCATAGCACTGTTAATGGTGATTTTCAGACTCGATTTTCAGACCAAAATACAAAGGAAATTAGTGCCATGTGCAAGCGTTTGCTATTGAACAACATGACGCTTGAGTGATCGGTGTCTTGAGAGAACAAACAAAACCGGAGTACAATGGTGCAAAGTTAATAGTTGTGCAAAATGAATTCACTTAAAAACTAGTCAATGCAACCTTTTGAGGACCCTTTTGATTGTACACTACAATGAATTAGGTAGTGTCGAATAACAGTAACTTCCAGGTATTTCCAAACTGACAATATATCTGAAGTTATCATTTGAGGCACCGAATTATAATTCTGAAAGGTGTTCCAATTTTGCACCAGCATTTAGCAATCTGAAGGTGCAAAACGCGTCCAAAACATACCGATACCATCATTTAAATCTGTAACTTACTTGAGTCCTCACTGAGTAGCACAAAATCATCCGCGTGGTCTAGGTTAGACGGTTTTCCATCTGAGCTAATATCAATGCCACTTTTATTTTCTCTCACAGGAGGATAGGACATTCTCTATAACCATGTCAATGAAGAAGTTGAAAAGAGCGAGTGTAAGGGTTAACTCTGACAAACACCACTTCGTAATTTGACGTGTATTGTGTGCATTATTTTTCTATCGGCGGACGGCGAAGGCGGTTTACCGGAGACAGATGAAGCTGCAGATTGATAACAATGAAAATCGGTCTGTAAATGACAACGGAATTCTGGCAGTCTTCTCACTTGCCAACTGAAATAATTTGTCTAACTCAGCAGGGATTGAAATCGTGAAAACAATGACAAACTTTAGCTTTGAATTCACCCGTTGAATAACAGATTATCTCAGTTTGATTAATTCTGCATTAAGAAACATTCACAACACTAAAAGTTTACAGCAGCGCTAGGAGAGCCAAATTTTTGATAGGTAACATGAAATCCCGTCCTGATGACCATCGACAGAAGATTGTCCTGTATATGAATTGAGGGATGCTAGTGAACTATAGATTTTCTACTCCAGAATTTTAACTGTTTTTATATTTTTCTACTACAGTACGGCAAATTCACTATTAACGTTATTTTTAAGTGGTTTCCACCATCGGTAAATGATCGAAATTAGAACATAAATTTCATCCGAGATGTGGCGCGAACCAGTAGTCGGACACCAAAGCTGTTAGAATATTCGAACTCGCTTGCAACAGTCAGTTGAATTCCTTCTGCTATCAGCAGTTGTTCCCGTTTCAGGATCTTGGCAGGCAGTAGTCGACTCCGAAGATAAATGGTTTCGTTGTGCGACAAGGCGCACTGTCCATTGCCGAGGTGTTGAAAACTAGACAGCAGGTGAAGATCTAAAGCGATCAACTGGTATTTAGGGCCTAAGATGCACATCAATGTTAAATTCGGGTCGTACCCAGAATGTATGCATATATATGTAATATTCCACTCTCTTTGCGGATGCTACCATAAAGAAACAAAACGGAATTCTAAAACTACAAGTTCTGGTACACTAGAAAGTGTTAAAATTTAGTCTGTTCTGATAAATGATAAACTGGGGAAAACGAAAAATGAACAGCAAGTGGATGCAAATTAGATGGAATCAGATGGATGAAAAATTACATGACTCAGTGAAGGATCGTAGCACAAGTTGGGCACAGTGAAATAAGCGCCATTTAGTAGGTCATGATCCACGATCAACCGCCAACTCAAGTATGAAAGTGAAACAATTAACGTGAAACCAATTTCACAGTAGAAATGGAGGTCTATGGATACATGAGTTTCTCCAGAAAACATGGAACAGATGGATAACCTCGTCCTTTCCAACGACGGTGGAGAAGATCTGGAGCATGAATAAACACAAATCCCGAAGGATATCTGGAAAATAGAGCTCAGTCTCACGAATAGTCTAAGTCGTTGATCGTGCCGATTTATAAGATAAGCAATAGATTCTGTCGTGACAAACACTACAGAAATAACGCCGTAAATGTTGCACCTAAACTGTCCACAGATATCCTCAATCGGTTATCTTCTGTTTGTCAACGCCAAACATCTAAGAGTCAAGCCGGTTTTCTACCTGGTTGGAGTCGTATGGTCCACATCTTGATGTAACAGAATCTAGTAAATAAACACGCTTTCCTTAGAGTCACAATTGTTGTATTCCTTGATCTGAAAGTGGCATTCGACTCAGTCGAGCGTAAGATTCTGCAAGAATGTACCTTTTTGAAGAATTCGCCAGACATTTAATTTTCGTTTCCACTCTTTGTATGGAACTATATTAAGCCGGTTACGTGCCTATGATGGTCTTCCAGCTGAGTTTACCACGGAAGGCTCTATTGACACTCACCAAACTGAGCCACCTGTGACGTTGGTGCAACATAGATTTATCGCTCAAAGGTCAGGTTTGCATTGCGGTATTAAGCGGACAAGGGTTGGAAGACTAATCAAAGTGGTCGGTTCGTAGAACCGTGAAAAGAAACCCTGGCTGCTGGGCTGCCTTTAGTAGATCGAGTTAGATTTCCAGGTTTTTGACCACACGATCTCTCAAGTTGCTGATTGGGTATTACTAAATTCCGCACCTAGTTACGGGTAGGTCTTATATTCTCACTGAGGGAGTTCAATACATTTGCATGTAAATTGTCGGAAGAATCCTGCGTGTCTTATTCTGAGTACGAGACAATGGAGATCGTTTACTTTCTCATCCCTAAATTTTGATTTTGTCACCCGAGTTTAACCACTTGAAGCTTTTCACACCAAGTGGTGGTGTTTGACAACAGTCCATGAGTTATCTAACCAGATTAGTCACTAGACGATGGGGCCCAGTGTAAACGACTGTTATACATGGCATTAACCTGGATTTAACCGGTACCCTCTTAAAAATCGCGGGTGCGGATATCGACAGAAACGTACATTTAGTGTCGCACAAACCACTATTCTGGTGGCACTCATCTGATAATTTAGTTTTGGTCATTGATTTAGTAGAATGAACCGAAGTCCAAACCAACCAGTAAAGCTTTGGTCGTTGTTTCTGGCGAGGACCAACAAATCCGAATGGCAGTCTCTCATGGAAGTGAAAAACAAGCGTTTTCTGATGGTCATTCAGCAAGAGGTATGTGACCAGTGATACTTCTTTGTGTGGTATATATATATATATATCGACTACAAATTAGGAGACGTGAATACCTAAGTCGATGCATGCGCCTGTATGACACCACGGTCATCGGGTTGTACGGATGAGCGTTCATCGTGAATTTTTTCAGGATCAGATAAAGACAATACATACAATATATTTCTCACCTCTGGTTGTTGGCTCGGGTCTTCTCTATTCTATCTGTTGTGATGAGTGGAGGGGGGCTTTTCGCCAACGGAGGCGTCAGAATCCGATTGGAGCTACGTTCGGGATTGCGTTACGGCGGTGTTCGCGTTAGTGGCGATGTTTTACTGATGTTCATCACGAGAAGCGGTCTTCGTCAGTGTTTCCCTCTTTTGCCTTTTCTTTACAACTGCCACTGAGATGGTTATGGAGATAGCCCTATGCGCATATGAGAATAGTGGGATTGATATTTGCTCCTACAGGAACTTCCTTGATGTAGAATATGCGGACGATGTAGTGACGCTTAGTAAAGCTTCAAGTAAGTTGTAGATTCGAAGAAGGACCTTGATCTTGTAGGGAAGCAAGTGGGGCAGGTGGATAGACCTAGTTACTTGAGTAGTTTTATCTCAATCAGTTGTCCTATATCAGATGAAGCGCCTTCGCGCATAGAGATCACTAGATTGGCAGTTACTAATTTGAGGCATTTTTTGCTTCGGCGTGACTCACGGCTATTAGTCACATGTTGAGTATGCGCAGATCTCCGGCTCCGAAACATGGCCGTTGAGGGCAGAATATATGCGAAGACTTCCACCGTTTGAACACCGATGTCTTCGTAGCAACGGTAGGATATGGTGAGAGAATATTTTGAGTAATTCAGAAATTAGGCGTTGAGTACTTGGTCCCAGGATCCACTCTTTAGAACAGGTGCCGAGTGAGAATAGGTTGGGGTGGTTGGAACATGTTTCGCGAATGTCCACAGAATGAATGCCCCATTGTACGCTGTTGTTCGATGCAGGTAATGGCTGGAGGATGGTTCCGGGTGGCTAGTTGATCACATGGGTGAAAATTGTGAAAGCTTTAACCGGTGGGCTGGCTCGTGTATATGCAGTTAGATTAGCAGATTGTGGTCCACGGGATCTCCTGAGGTGACGGTTAGAGACAGTAGGTGATACGTTTGAGTGCCGCAGTCAGTGGCGTTCTTTCACTTGAAATCTTTTTCCGCAATGTAATTACCAATTGCTATTTTGCGGTCCATTTTTCATTATTCTCCGTTTTTTCTGTTTGAGGATATGAAGTTATGCACGGCCAATTATTTTCCAGAGGGGCCAAGTCTACGGTCGTATGCTAAAGCACAGTTATCCGTGGCGGCTGAAGCCCATCGTGTTTAGTGCGTCGTACGTAGACGATCGGTCGCAATCGTCTGGCATTTTCGTGCAGGCACTCACTAGATTTATGGGCAAACGGGATAGCAAGGTTAATTGAAAACGATAATGGCACTGTCTTTAAGGGTGCTCGCGACAAACTTGCTGTTTGCGTATGGGAATGGTAGCATTTTAGGGTTCTGCTGAGGGAGTTGACAACAAGTAACTATGAGCTGGCATTAACTTTGGTGCTTGCACGAAGTTAGGGTAAAATTACGACCAACTTAGTTAGAAGGCAGCTCTTATGTGCAACGTCTCCTCTAGGACTCGGTAATGTAGCTCTGAGTGATGTATTCAATTCTCTGATTAATGCATCATTACCTTTTTCTTCTATCCTTCATTGCTGGATACTCTGTACTGTTGTTCCCATCCCACAATCTAGTAATTCTACTGCCTTAGCCAAAAGCTTTGGTCATATTGACTTATTTCCTATGGCCTCAAACGGCCATAGCCTGGTGGGCGTATTCCTCTACGTTCTTCTATGATTCCTCCTCATGATCCTTTCTATTTTGCACAAATTTAACGGGTCCATTTTGGACACTGTTACTTCTCTTATTCATTATATTATTAAGTTCTTGGACGCATCGATAAAGTCTGTTTGTTGCGCTTTCGTAGACCATTCAGCTATATTGGGCTCTGCCGCCACGCTCTCCCACACTTCCCAAAGTGGAAACACTTCGGTTGTCCCAGCCTGATCCTAGCATGGCTATTTGATTGCGTTACCAACAGAAGGCAGTGCACACACCTGGGTGGTAGAAATCAGAACCGTTGCTTACCGGTTAAGGGGCGCTTCGAGGTGCTGTTCATTCACCGTGAATCTTCTGCACATGAGGATATATACTCGGCGAGTCAGTGATATAAAGCAGATTTATACATATGCACCGAGCATAATCACCGTAATACTATTAGTCTTCAGATCAATTCGAGCGTGAATTGTGCGTGTACCGTACAACGTCCCTATTCTCGTTCTACTTTGTTTTCGTTTGCACCTATGACTTTCATTTCCAGGTTTGTTAATAGACCGTACATGTGCTGTGCCGTTTTAGGCCTTCTAGAATGACTCATGTTTATTACTAGGTGTCACTGGGCCTTGTCGTTGGTCGAGGCTGTTGCGTTTGGTCTCCGGTTTATGATTTCCTGTTTGAAGCAGAATAATATCTAAGGCTGAAGTTGGCGATTTACGGGATTAAAAAGTATACTCATGTGACAGCTACTCAAATCATTTTAATTTCACCAAAAGTACATATTACTGCATTTGCCACATGAAAGTGCAAATGCCCTTTGATGGAGGTGTTCTTCATCGCTATCGTCCGTGTTGCCATTCGTATAGAGGGTGCCCTGCGACTTCACATAGGTAATCCTACGGTTGGCGGCATATGCATTTGAGCGAACAAGCACATGAACACCATCCGATGGTACCCTCAGAAAGCATTCAATGGAACGACCATTGCGGGGGAAATGGTTTCACCAAGCGGAAAAAAGGTCAGAAAACGCAGATTTAATACTGACGGTGTTATCAGTAGCCAAAAAGAACGGATTTCCGTCCTAACTTCTGAGAACAATGAAAGTAGTCACCCACCTGGGTGTAAATAATGCTTTCTTAAAAGCCCTATGCAGTCCTGTTTTCGAACTGACGAACAACACCATTATTTCGCGATTATCAATCCAACGCATTCTGTTCAACTCTGGGATTATGGTAGGCCATTGGCATTTCACTATTCCGCTGATCGAAGTAGACAAAAGGTATGAGGCATTAGAATCTCATTTTTTGTCTGTAAGTATATGGTTGGATTAGGAGTTCACTTAATAGTCACGGTAATCCCTCCGACGCTTTCTGTCGGTTCGTCAAGGATAAACAGTTGATAGAAAAAGCAAAGTTCTGGTGTAAGGGTTTATTTAAGAAACTATTCCTTGAATAGAGATAAATTCGTTCATTTGTATGTGAAATATACTAATTACAATAAGTGTTTAGAGCCTAATTTATGAATAAGCTGAATTCCCTGAACGGAATAGGATCAAACAGAATGAAATTTGCCGCTTCCATCGAGCCGCATGGTGAATTATTTTACTGTGACTCAAAGTGTCTGGTCAGTATTGCTTTACTAAATAACTCAGCCTGTCATTTATTTGTTTGTCGAGTAGATTTTTAATCATATATTTTTCGCTTCCTTTAAGCGTAAAAAAATTTAGAATGTTTTTTCTGTATATTTGTGAATGAAGTCCTTTATCTGTGCCTCAGCATAACAATAAAATAGAGTGCGGATAATTTTCGGTATTGAGAATTTTTTGATTATATGGCCCCACCACCGTGTTAAGCGAAATGTGTAACACTACATCATTGTGCAAAGCAAACAAAGAGATCCAATGGGTTGGTCACTGTCCCAGTGGCAACTGAGGTAATGGAAACCTATGGGAGAAGTACTAATGTAGAACATAGGCTTGAAGTTCTTCTGTCTATTCGTGCGCCGTTCGTGTTCAACAAAGGAATAAATTTTGCCGAATCATATATGACTGTAAATACCGTATCTCGCGAGTTTGTAAGTATGGGCCTTAGCTTATTATAAACAGAAAGTTGCAAAGGAGTCCTAAAGACCAACATCGATTTGCATCTCGAGAAAAATAGAAATAACATAAGTTATTGGTTGATTTCTGAATGCTCAAAATTAACAACGTAAATAAAGTGGAATGTGGAGGACCCTTGCTTGCCGCGCCTATCACCATTCTGTGATTATTAAATTACACAATTATTTAATTGACGCAGTAGGCCAAACAAACGGAGTGTTATTCTTGTTTAGGTGAAAGCCACGCACAAGTTGCAGTTCTTAGAAAGCGCGACGAATAGAAATATTGTTAATGACATTTACGTGTGGATTTATCTACAACAATTTTGAGCACGCATTCTATAAATAAACGGAGAACTTTGACCGAGATAGTGATAACAATAAAACTGATAACATTTCTAAAACGACCGACTGTTTCAAAAGACGTCCGCAATGCAGCTAGCAAGTTCGAGTTGGAAAATCTGTGGCCTTGCATCAGAGTACATAGGTTCATCTGGTACCTCCAGTGAACGCCATTAACCAACACGTAAATCACAAAGGTTCCTCTTTGCACCCTCCGCCGTCTAATCGATCTTACCGTTGGTTTCACTAGTGTTTTGATGCATCTCGTCGATGTCAATCTTCATGCATTTTCAAAACAAATCGTGCGGGAAACAATAGCCAATCTCATATGGTGATTGCTACCACTGTCTCAGAATCTTATCGCTTATTCTACATATTTGACCGGTCTAAATCCATGAAGCTTCTAGTTGATATTGGTTCCCAGATAAGTATTATCTTGGCAGCTCTAGTCCAACACCACCTGAGTCCTGCCAGACTCAATCTACAATCAGCCAATTATTGCTCCATAAAGAGATACGGTCAAAAGCTTCAGACACGACCTAGATTTAGGGTGATGTTTCTCCTGGGTGTTCACTATTGGTGACGTTTCCCACCCGACCCCCCTGAATCGAATTTCTTTCCACTTTTGCCCTTGTGGTTGACTTAAAACTGCGTGTTTTGTCAGATAGTACTGCATTTCTGCAAGCACATGGCACCTACACTTGCATCCTGTCCCTTGGAATGGGTTCGATGCCAGTCCGGTCAAGATTTTCCTTCATTTTGGGCGAATTCCTTACGATAACTGTACGTACAACAGACGTCTACATCTACAACACCACAGGACCTTCAACACCCTGTCGTCAGTGAAGGCCTTCCAATAACAGCACACAGAAGTAGATTGTTACCAAAGAGACTTCTTTCTGCCAAAGGAGAATTTGAACGAATTGAGGCCGGGAATAATTCGCCCATCAAGCAGCCCATGGACATCTTCACTCTACATGATCCAAAAAAGCAATTAGCAGTACCACTGTACATGACTGCTATCCGATCCCACACAATCATTATTTCTTTAATTGCCTGTAAGACAAAAGGATTTTCTCTAAGTTTGATCTGATATCGGCGCATTAACACATCTCTATTGCCACCACAACGCCATTTGGCCTATACGAGTTCCTTCACATGCCTTTTGGCCTGAGAAATGCAGCTCAAACGTTCCAGAGGTTTATGGACCAAGTGATTCGTAGTCTCAATTTTAACTTCATGTACATCGATGACGTCCACATTTCCAATACACACTGACAGGAACACTGCAAGCACCTCCATCTTATTTTCAACGCTTCCGTTAGTATGGCACTTCCATCAGTACATCTAAACACATTCCTGACGCTCCATATATCGAATTCTCTGGTTATTGCGTCCACGTTTATGGCATGGGACCGCTACAGATCACAGAGACAGT
>LUCM01005372.1:14661-25146 GCA_008360955.1 Fasciolopsis buskii
ATATATATATATATATAGATGCATATATATATACATACGTATGTATATGCATGCATATATATGCATACACGTATGCACCTCTACAGTCGTGGGGATTTCACGATTTATATAAAATATTTGGCATTTCTCCTGGGTGTTCACTATTGGTGACGTTTCCCACCCGACCCCCCTGAATCGAATTTCTTTCCACTTTTGCCCTTGTGGTTGACTTAAAACTGCGTGTTTTGTCAGATAGTACTGCATTTCTGCAAGCACATGGCACCTACACTTGCATCCTGTCCCTTGGAATGGGTTCGATGCCAGTCCGGTCAAGATTTTCCTTCATTTTGGGCGAATTCCTTACGATAACTGTACGTACAACAGACGTCTACATCTACAACACCACAGGACCTTCAACACCCTGTCGTCAGTGAAGGCCTTCCAATAACAGCACACAGAAGTAGATTGTTACCAAAGAGACTTCTTTCTGCCAAAGGAGAATTTGAACGAATTGAGGCCGGGAATAATTCGCCCATCAAGCAGCCCATGGACATCTTCACTCTACATGATCCAAAAAAGCAATTAGCAGTACCACTGTACATGACTGCTATCCGATCCCACACAATCATTATTTCTTTAATTGCCTGTAAGACAAAAGGATTTTCTCTAAGTTTGATCTGATATCGGCGCATTAACACATCTCTATTGCCACCACAACGCCATTTGGCCTATACGAGTTCCTTCACATGCCTTTTGGCCTGAGAAATGCAGCTCAAACGTTCCAGAGGTTTATGGACCAAGTGATTCGTAGTCTCAATTTTAACTTCATGTACATCGATGACGTCCACATTTCCAATACACACTGACAGGAACACTGCAAGCACCTCCATCTTATTTTCAACGCTTCCGTTAGTATGGCACTTCCATCAGTACATCTAAACACACTACTTTCATTGTTCTCAGAAGTTAGGACGGAAGTCCGTTCTTTTTGGCTACTGATAACACCGTCAGTATTAAATCTGCGTTTTCTGACCTTTTTTCCGCTTGGTGAAACCATTTCCCCCGCAATGGTCGTTCCATTGAATGCTTTCTGAGGGTACCATCGGATGGTGTTCATGTGCTTGCTCGCTCAAATGCATATGCCGCCAACCGTAGGATTACCTATGTGAAGTCGCAGGGCACCCTCTATACGAATGGCAACGTGACACATGGCGATTAATTGCGCATTTAAGACAACGATGATCCGGCGACTTCTTTGTTTTTCGAGAGTTGGTGGTGGCGATCGGGATCCTGCGACTAGTGTGAGAAATTCTATTGGAAGCACACGGTCTAAGGGACTCTGGATGGCTGATGACTGTCTGTATAGGAACGCATTTCACAAACGACTCCCGATCAAAGACCCTTATATGGATAACGGTATTATTCAGCAATAATTAAACGCAAAGAGAAAAGGAGACCCTTATTAGGGAATCTCGCTTGATACACAGCCAAAAATATCCTCAACCAAACATAGTAAGGTGATAAATAATACTGCAGTAAGAATGAGAAATGTTTACCTGTGGAAGAAAAACGACCCAAAACAGAGTTCCGTATGCCCTATCTGAACATGCAGACAATGTTCTCAGCCAAAATTACTACTCAGCACAACGTCTACTGACTTTGTCAATGAAAAGTGTGCGGTCAGCTGCTGAAATACAACTAGAACCAAAGCAGATTTACGATATCTCACAATATCTCACGGTCAAGAGTGGAGACGTGAGAACTTCCAGAGTTTATACGAAGTGATTTTCTCAAGGCAAAAGCAGGAAAATAATCGGTGCTCGAAAGGCGTGCATCATAAAGAGAATACAAAACTTATAATAGCTAAAACAAGAGAATAGTTGAGTTTTCTAGAACTGTTCGCCATTATACCAACAGTTTCATTTGGTTCCGTTGTGAAAAATGCAATAACCTATCGAGTTAATGCAGGAAGATACTTCACTAATATTTGTCTTAAAGGTAATTTGTTTACTCTGCGTCACTCAAACGGCTGCTTCGTTGATGGAATTGAGTACGATTCCAATTTTGGCGAATGACGTTGCTAACCGCATAGCCCCGTTCCATTAAAAAATTGCAACTAGAACACAGGTGATCATAAACAGCGGGAATTTCATAAATTAAGTCACCCACTTCCTTCGCCGCTTCGGGAAGTAGGGTCTGTCCAGTGGCATAAAGTAAACCGGAGACACCTACGTCTCCATTCCACTCCTGATAGCAATGAAAGTATTCACCATGAGATTTTCATGGATAACACCAGTCGAAAGATCAAATGGGTCGGAGGTTACCAATTTCATCATTCTGGATTTGTTAATTCAGAAATGCCTTTTTGTCCAAACAGTGGTTGTCCGAAATCATTTACTTCATGACTCTGATGTTCTGAGTAGATAAATAACTATGGATTTGATTTTTGGGCTAAGACTGGTTTCCCAGATACGAATGGTACTAAACTGAAGACTACTACAGAATAAGACCCTCTTGGACTCCATCCTTGCACCCAAGCGTGTTTAGCGAGATATCCTATCAGAAATGTTCGCGAATAGCTGATCCCTCATCACCCATTTGTTGGAGGAGCAGCCCGTTAGCGGGTTAATTTTTCCGTTCAATTGATTCTAATTAAATTCATCTCCGTTCTATCGTCTGCTGGGGTCTCATTTGTTGGGTTCAATGCGCCATCAACATTCCGCGTGTACTAATTTTGGGCAACGATGCGGAATTACCTTACTCTGATGTGCCCCTAAAACGTAAAAGGCAAGAAGCCACATACGCCATTTTCCACGAGTAAAAACCATTCGGGTCTGCCATCCGATCAGCCTATTGAAACGTTGTTCATAAGGATCTGAAACATGAACCATCTCGAATAGGCACTTTTACGTGTGCGTAGTGTAAGGTACACAGGTAATGTGATGGCTTACAGCATAAGCTGGAAATAAATTCCTATCTACGCCAACATGGTAACTCATATGAACAAGTTGTCCCATTCAATCAAAGCCCTACGGAAATGAACACTTAACGTAATTTTACATGCTCCTTCATGACATCATCAGATTGACTGCTATTTTTCTATCAATTGAATCTCCGGCGTTTGTCGTCATTCATGGTCTCCTGGCTATTGCAATAAGTAAACCTAGCAGTTCTTCGGTTTCTCAGCCTGTACTATTAATCTTAGTCTGGTATTACCCGGAAACAAACAAACAGTGATTGTGGTACGTTTTTTCTTCCTTAACGGTGACGGAGCCCACTGGCTTTTAGTTGCAAAGAACGATAGTTAGTGAGATGTCACATAGTTCAAAGTCAACTGTCACTACCACGCTTTTGGACGTCCTTATTTACCTTTAGTGTGCCACGAGACATTAATACGACTGACTCGATCGCAAAATTTTACTCAGCGCTTGCAGAATCTATCCTTGGAATCCGGTAGTTTCATAAACGAGTAAAGATGAATAGATTTTGTGATTCGATTTCTCCCCAAGTCCCAGTGTTTGACTTCTCGACTGAGGGAGAGAAGTTGAGTACCTATTATTGGACGAAACCAAATGAACAGGAAACAGTGCTGAATGAACTGGTGAGGCCAGTGAACTATCGGTGAGTCACGTCTTTCGAAGGAGAGAAACAAGCATGGCAATGAACCACGACCGGACAACATCAACCAAACAAATGAAAGCCGGTTCTCAGACTAGATGCCTTGTTATGGCTGAGCCATAGACGCCAACATCGACAGAAAACTACTCGAACAACGTGAGCCCTTGGGGAGCAGAGAACCGTTTTCCAACTGATTCACTTAACATTGCTTGCATGGAAACAGGTACAACCGTGAAATTATGTTTAACAATTGGTTTTTATGACTCCGGCATTTAGAAAAGCTACTGCACAATAACACACCAACGGGACGGTGAGAATGCCTCGGTCATCGAGCGACAACGAAGGCGATAGGCTGACAGGTCCGCAGAGTAATATTCCAGGACTGAATGTCGAGAATTGGAGTAATGCTAACACAGTAGAACTCAAAATCCCACGGTTTACAAAACAGAACAACTAAGAAGACAACCTCAAATGAATCTTAAAACACAGTACGGTGCCCATTAAAAGAGGTTCTAAGTCCCACTATACATAGTCAGAAACTCGCGAAAATAAAAGGTCGAACTCTGAAAGCACTGTGAAAAGTACAATGCCCAGTAGTCATTCTAACGTCATGCGTTATCGTGAGAGTTCCATCTGGTTATATATAAAACCCTGCCCGATGTTGCGTCAGTCTACATAAAATGTGTCGGGAATAAATTAGACGCCAGAGCTGATAAGGAATTCTCCACAAGAACTCAATGAGCAGACGCGGAACTTGGTCCATACAGAAAAGCTACCTGCGTTCCACTTCGTAAAAATATGCACAGGCATTTTCGTAAATATTAGAGAAATTCATGTTGCATTGCACAAGGGGGTTGAGTATTTAACAATCAATGGCCTAAATAAAACAACCGAAAGGTTCAACTAAGACGCGAATAAACGGCAAAAGAACATGCGGTCCCTATTCACTTCGTAAACAACCAGGTGGTAAGGACTGCGCCCATCAGTGACATATATCAGTTCAAGTACTATGCGAAACACGATGAAATGCGCGCATAAAGATGAGCCCTGGGGGACACGTAGCCCGTTTCGTTTTAGGCGTTATGCCGATCAAGGTGAATAGTTTATTTCCACAATTCAAGCATAAATTTGTTGTCTACTCGAACCAGAGAAGTCCAATGCTTCCATGTGGGCGAACTACATGACAGGACGTGGAAAAACGGAGATTCTCACAGTGACTGAGGTCTCCAGGGCACATTGGTTGCGTTCTACATGGCGTTAATCAACCGGATTATAAAGATGCGCAGAACGACGTGACATGGAACGGGGGTGAAATGCGCAAAGAACAATCCCCAAGAAGTGAAATGAGGGTTCACCATTGTAAAGCGTAAATATCACCTCGCTCTCGTAGAAAGCCTTTGTTCTGAAAAGGGATTAAATAGAAAATGTTTGCGCTTACGCGCCCCAGCCTACATTGTGACCGGAAAGCGATAGGGTTCAGCGATGAAATGTCCAGACAGAACGTAAAATTTGACGCTTGGAAGTCAAGACGCGCTCTACAAGCACTGTCGTAAAACGGAAATGCTCGTCAATAATCGTCTTCTTTACAAACATCCATCGTTTTGATTCCGAGTCGACAATCGTCGATCGCGCCTAACACCAATTAGTGATCGTCCGTTCCCACTAGCTAAGGGGAAAATTTCTAAGTGAAGCCCACGCAGATATCGTTTCACTGATGCAAACTTGAGTATTTATCGAAAAAAATGAAGGCATATCCACACCTGTGTAATGATCACATATTTCACCGATTTCCCGAGTTATCACCAGATTGGTCCCCTTTTCCACTTAGGTTTCAATCTGGCGTGGTTTAATTCACGTCACTCATTTTGTCAAGGTGATGCATTTGTTATAATCGTTCATTTGGTCTCGCTCTGCAACTTTGCTGTCCGGCCAGTGGCATACAGCGAAACAGTTCGCTTTTCCGTTGATGCACAAACACAGAACAGCAAACAATCACAAGAACCGCCCAAAAGACGGTAGTTGGGAGCACAAGTGGAATACAGATCCACAAGTTTTACTTAACTCGTAGTAAATATGAGGTTACTCGATTACTAAGGAAAACAACAAAACTCCCTGGGACTGTTCGAGTGAATTTCATGGTCTGCAAAACAAACATTCAGGCTACGTTGAGCTTGAGATCGATGAAGCATTCAAATTGTCTGACCTGGAGACGGCCAAGTAGATTAAGCCGCTAAAATTCTCCAAAAGGATCAGATGTTCTAATACCAAATGCGCTGGTTCATCATCACTTCTGATGCAGCAAAACCTTGTGTTATACATCATTCTATGTTAAAGGATAACGGCTGACAGTCCGCCTTAGAGACTATGGAGCATGTTTCTTCGAATGTACTCATGCGTCAAGCATGTAAATAAAACGAACTCTTCGGATGTTTATAAGTGACTGTTATTATTGTTTTATTGGAGTACACAATCGCATGTACATATATGCAAAAACTAATAATAAATTTGAATGAAAGTGAAAGTAAGAAATATTGAGTGCTGGGTGCTTTTACAAGAGTATTCTAAATTTATGCACCAGCGACAGTAGGCTTCCGAAACGAAAATGCATACACAAAAAACAAGGAAAACCAAGGCAGAAATTTTTCGTTGTCATGGCTGAAACAGACATAACGTGAGGACCAAACACAAAGTACCAATCAAGTCACCAAGGCCCGTTGTCAATGCAACGGCAGCAAGGTCCAGTGAAGCCAAAGAAGTTGAGTCCTCAGTTTCCAGTGTACTACCTGAGATGTTGGACATTCGAGGTAGGAGCAAAAGATATCGCCAATAACGTAGAACAACCCACCTTGCAAACTTCAGCAAAATATATATCTGCAGTTGGGATAAGCAAAGATTTTCGTGATATGCAAAGTTATTCTGAAGGTAAATAGAAGTATTACTTGACAAGGTGGCACAATTCATTCTGCGCATCGAACAGAAGTTAAGATAAGACTAGCTGAACTTTATTATCATCTAATTCACTACAGGAATGAAAATACATAAACGACGAGTAACGACCAGCGAACGTACTAGATGACGCACTAAGGGTAACTCATCGTCTCGAAAGCAAGAGCGCAACCAACCGTCGGGATTAAACCCACTTGCCACTTATGGTAGTATACATAGGCGACCGGAAAAACAGACGTTTCTTTAGTCACTCGAAATGGGCGCACGTTATCTGAGTCAGTAAGGGTGGCAAGGTGTCCATGCGTATACGTACCGAAAATAATGACTATTAAAACGGTGGTAGACAGCAACTCATTGTCGGCCAGCTCACTACCATGCCTAAACTTACTGAAGGTTTTTGTTGCCGGTTTACCCTCACTAAACACCAATCTTACAAACCAAATGAATGACCGTTCTTGTTCACCTATGCGCACTCACTCAAAGAACATACACGAAACTCTGGCCACCCTTTACTAACATTCGCGGTTTGAATGCAAATGCTGACTTTGCATACGCTTTGTTTTTGACAGAGACACCGATTTCTCCCTCAACAGACACAAGCCACCCCAAATTTTCCGACTACTTACTTTATTTATGTTTGTGTTTGTACCTGTATCTATCGACCTGCCACATCCACTCAATTTTCACGTCTCGGCTTATCTAACTGACTACCAGTCCATGTGGCTAAAAATTCGGTTCTCGCCTTTTAGTCATTATTGTTGTACTGTTTGCTACCCTCCCTCTAACAGAAACGATCCTATGCTTTTTGACTTATTATCTTTGAACATTGAATTCAACAGACTCCAGCTGGCCGATTACCACTCTTAACGATTTCGACGACCAGAACAAATATTGGCTATCGCACACATTGGACACTTCGACCATGGGACGTGAAGCCGAGGCTTTCGTTATAATCAACAACCTCAGTCAGCTGGTTGATCTCCGTACACACATCCCGGATTGTTTTGGCGACCGACCACACTCCTAACTTTATTATTACAATCATTTCTTCATCAATCCCTGATATCACTTCCCTGTCGCCTTTGGACTCATCAGACGACTTCCTCGTCTCGTTTTCTACTTTTTCTCGTCGCATCCCAATATCCAACTCCAGACGCACCTTTTGGCGCTATGGAACTGCTGATTGAGATGGTTTTCGCAACTTACTGGTTTGTTGACCATAAGACCATTGTTGCTTTTCATCTGACGGTTCTCTGTCTAGTTCTAATTTTACTGAGACTGTGCTCCAAGGTAAGCACTGTTGCATTCCGTACTTCTCCAAACCCGGGAAACCAGGACTACCCGAAGTGGTTTATTCACGCCTGCAACCGAGCCGTTCGTTTGAAGGTCTGCTTACCGCTGGTGGGGTCACTCACACAACCAAACACCCTGCAAGTTTTATGCAAGTTAGGAATTGATGTTCGCTCGCCAAACAAAATGCCAAAGACCGCTTCGTACGTTTCAAAGTTGAACGACTAGCCTCCTCTGTCACCGGTAGATGGTCAGTTGTGTCCTTTGTAAGGGCGACATCTTGCAATTTTGCCCCTCCAACTTTCGTCTCAATCGCAATTTCTCTGACTGTCAGGTTTGGGACCCGCTTGACAAGGCCGAGGTTCCTACCTACCGATTTGTCTAGAACTCCACTCTCTATCAGTCCCACTTCCCCGCTATCCCCACATGTTTCCAGCTATGATTTTCTTCCTGTTATAAATATCAGAAAGATCCCTCAAGTTCTTTCTAACCTGAACGTTTCCAAGCCTTCTGATTCCAATGGTATTCCATCAACCGTCCAAAGAATGTGCTCCAGAGCAATCCCTTATACTATACCATCTCTCACTTTCCTCTCTAAACCAAAGTACTTCCCCCTCTCCATGGAAGAACGCGATCGTTTTTCCCATCTGAAAACGTGAAGCCCATCAACTATAGCCCCTGGCTTGCATGATTTCGAGTTTTTGAAGTCATTATCCTCATCAATTGCGTCCGTTCCTCGAACACAAAGATTTGCTGTGCGACTGCCAATATGGACCTCGCAAGCATTGTTCTACAGGCGATCTACCAATTGTCGTCTGACATTCCTGGTTGGCTGCATTCGATTAACATGGAGAAACTCACCCGGTCTCACTAGATATCTCCGAGGCCTTCGACTCAATTTGATATGAAGGTCTGTTGTCGAACTCATCTTCGTTCGGGTTCCATTTGGCTCTCTTATTGTTGATGACACTTCTCCTCAGCAAGCGAACTATTTCTGCTCGAGCTGACTGGGTTCTGTCTGAATGAATGTTGGTGTTACCCATGGTTCCACAATTGCGCCCATCCTTTTTCTCCTATTTATTAATAATCTCCGTACATCAACCCCAACTTTCGTCAGTGTTTTGCCGATGATGCCATCCCCCATTGCACTCTTTCCTAATCAAGTGCTCATGAGGCCACTGCTAACATCGATCACGATCGCATTGCTCTTAGTCCATCCGTTGCTTCCGATCTCGGACGAATCTCTGCTTGGGGCTCTACCGACCATACCTGTATCAAACCTTCCAGGACGTTTCCCCTTTTTTTCAACCAAACATCTACCCCACTCTCCCCAGGTAAACTTCTCTTCATTCTACTGAATTAATTCCTTTACTGGGTTAGTCCATAATTTTCTCTATTTTTTGGTCTCCCCTTGCCTTTAGTGCTACACGCAAAGTCGGATTTTTATTCCATGTCAGACGATTGTTACACCTGCCCACCGCCTTCTTTTACACAAAACTTAAATCCGCAGGACACCTCTGAATACTGCAGTCATGTGCACGGTGGAGCCTATCGCTCTTTCTCTTCTTAAAGAAAAAGCCGTTTGATTGATCAATGATCCTTTACTGAGCTCCAGTCACTTGCTCAGTAGCGAAGTTGAACTCAAATAAGCTTCTATATGACCGACCATTTCACAGTTTGAGTGCCCAGCAGATTATTCACAACGTAGAGCAAAACAAAATAATTCCAGGGAAAATTGTCCCTATCATCGCACACCCATGCAGAATCCTCTCTTACGGCCCAACAGAGATAAAGATACCACAGATGCGTTTACAAACTATATGCCATGATAACCACTGCCAATATGTTCCGCTCCTTGTAGACAATCGTCACCGCAGAAGAAGCACGAACTCAAACCATCCGAAAATTTCAAGCATAAAAAGATGAAGGATATAGATAACAAAATATAACTTGGGAAACAATTTAAAAAGGAGAAAACTTCAAATGCAAAAATGCCGCTGACTGTGACATTTACTCATATCATCTCTTGCCACCAATCGTCTCGTGGGAGATCCTGCGGACGCCAACCCTGTAGCCTAATTGCAATCACACAAACCAGTCGTATAGATTACAGTTCTCCTCTCATTATCATGGCACCGAGAGGCCACCTCGAACCACCTTGGAACAATTATCTGTCTCAAAGAACAGCATACTACGAAACGAAACCGCTGTGGGCGTGCGCAAAATATATACTAAACACCAAAACAAATTCTCATCCAGTGCTAGTTCTAAAGATTGTACCCTTGTACACAGTAGCTTCCGTCTAACTGCTGTGTTAAGTGCAAAACTACGATAACAACTTCTTTTAAAACTATGAAGACAACGTCCTTCCTATATCGAAAGTGCGGACGATGACAACGATGATGATGAGGCATGATAAAAGGTTGATGACGGATGCTTTAGGATTAATGAAAGATGATGATGAGGCTGAGGATGATGCCAAGGATGAAGCTAAGGAAAATAAGGATAATGATGAGGATAAGGATGAAGATGAGGAGGAGGAGGAGAAGGAAGAGAAAGACGATGATGATGATGATGATGATGACGATGATGACGATGATGACGATGATGATGAGGATGATGATGACGATGATGATGATGATGATGATGATG
>LUCM01005375.1:0-38826 GCA_008360955.1 Fasciolopsis buskii
TGACAACGAACCGTTGCGAGTGTCGGGCGTGTTATCAATGTAGATACTACGGGTAAGCAGAAGGGGCAAACAGACTGGAATGAAGATAGAAGAGACAGGTTGAATAAAAGAGAGGGAACTGTGAGCAGCAGCCTACTTATCACTGCCCACCCCACCTGCGCTCGATGCAATGGGTAGCGCGGTCCTGATTAGCCTGCGCGACGACCGATACAGTATGGAACTATTTGTAGGCGTGTAATTCATGGGGATTGAAGGGCGGATACTACTGGTGAGTCCAGCCGCTAAGCCGAAGAACGATTAGGGTTCTCAACCAAAGCCTTTGGTTCTGACAAGAACCTGATCGCAAGGCAGCGGGACATAGCTGAGTGCAATCCCATCTACTTGGATCAATTAATCTTCCACTCGTTTCTCTGACTGAGCTGCTAACTCAGATCAGCTCCCGACTTGGAGGACCAAGAGACTACTTCGTCAGGCCTCTACCCATTGAACTTCCAGGCATGACTGGATCTTCGGCTTGAGATAAGCCATCCTGTATAGCTCGTTGGATCATGGAGGTACACAAGCCGTCACACCACGTCAAGGTGTGGTCTCGTTGTGACACTGGTTTGTTTCAATGGCGTGTTCGATGTTAGTTTTTACCACTGGTTAATCGTGTTGCGTTTTTAGGATGCCACTATGGATCATCCGATGACAAGTCATCAAGTGGCTTCATTTCGATTTGTAGCTCTGTCGGGAATGAGAAGAAGTCGTGGAAACTTTTGCATGAGATATTCCAGTATTTCAATAATTTCATCTTCGAATTTGATCGCTACAATCAGAGGAAAATGACAGTGATCGAGACTTATCATCTGACCTGATTCGACGAATCGCTTTGGGATAAAACGGTGTCGATCGTATTATAGTGAACTGTCTTCCCACCTTCCCGATGACTGCAGGCTGCGCACACAATCACTTTTCTCCGTTCTGATAGGTACTTGGTCTCCTGTATTCCTTTTCCTTCTACTGTATGCCAGTTGGTGTGAGGTTACAAACCAGGTCATGCACATTCGTGGTAATGCGTAGAACAGCAACCATGCTGTAGTCACTCAAAACATGGACTAGTTAACTTTGACTGACGCACACCATTTTCTTTGACTTTTCATTTAAGGGATCCGAGAATGAACCGAATAAATTGAGAAATTGCGAGCAAGTGGGTGTTTCGTGGGCACGTCTTATTTCTTAGTTGTACCCAAAACACAACTGAGATTATCAAGCGATAAACCATCTTTATGCTGTAATTATTGCGGTCCAAATGATAAACGCACTGCATTTTGATTGTGGCTTAATAGCTACGCAGAAAAATTCCTTCTGTCGTCACTATATACATAAACAGTACAGCTTGGTTTTATCTTGTTCAACGAAAAAACCCCGTCATGAATTTGGAAGTAGGTTGGGGGGGGGGCTGTTTTTCTGCTGCAGGCTGTTTTTCTGCTGCAGGCTGTTTTTCTGCTGCAGGCTGTTTTGTTTGCATTTTGTGATCGACAGCCGGTTGTTTTTCCTGAAGCTTCACATGAAGATGACTGATCTGATTGCTGACCACCAGATTTGGTTTCTGATTAGAACTGTGCTATTTGTTTCCGGTCAAACGAGATCGCGGCATTCTGTGAACAGGTCTCGATTGTTGAGCTTATTTACAAATCAGGTTTCTCGAGAAACAGATAGTAGGATGGTCGTCTAACTCTATATGAACTTAGTATGGTTTTCACTAACGAAATTACACCATAATTGTCTTTAAGACCCAAAATCTTTACAAATCAGACGAAGTAACTGTGCAGACCGCTAGACTACCCGATCGATTCTGGAAGCTTATTCTGATTACTCTAGAGTTAAAAATCCGCCGGAGTAATTAACAGCGGCATTAAAAATCACCCGTCACGTGTGTGTGTTTGTGTGTGTGTGCGAGAGAGAGGTGGTGATACAAATTTACATTTCGTTAGAAGTGTCACAGCTGACTGAATCATCTGTTGGTGCATTTTACTCACAAACTCGGTCGTGGTCCCACGTTCACTGACGGTCTAAGGAGGTCAATAAAGCCTGTTTTATAGCAGTGACCAATCATGAATATCTCGATGTTCTTACCTGAATCGAAATAAGAGAATATCCTATGAAAATCCGAATCTCAGATCTGGCGTATGGTGTGATCAGTTTCGTTCTTCATTCCGGTTCCGCAATACACAAACATGGTCTGCGTAAGAACACTAAGACCAGACTCGGTACCCGGTCACGTGATTTGCTTAACACATGACACTGATCGTAGTGAAACTGGTTGTGCCAGGAATTTTTCACGAAATCGTCTGATTCGGTTTCACCATGTGCCTTGTGAAAAACTGTGGCAGCATATTTTATGGAATAGACTAAATGTCTGAGAAATTCCAACATGCCACCGTTCAGCTGATTCCATTATGGCGAAGCATGTATGACTCATTTAAGTGGCTCAGTTTGTGTTTCTGTTTCGACCAAATTGTATCCAGCTGATACCAGCACTGCACAGCATCCTTTTGACCACCAACTTTCTGGTACTAAATTTACTTGTCTAGTCGGTACTCTCCTGTTATCTAATTCCTGATAGCGGAACTCTTCCGGATCTATCATTTGCGGAAACTGGCTACGAAAACAGTTCCGCGTGATTCAAAACGTTAGTCAAGTCAGTGGTATACATTTTTCTCTTAAGTGGGATAACGTACGATGGCAGGTTTGTCAATCATGGATATGGTGACGGGATAAATATTAAATCCAGTAGAATCAAACACGGGTTATTGAAATCGATGAGCTGTGTTGGTTTTCGAGAAGAATATGGGTAGAACGTGTAATGGATGGTTTTGTTTGTGTTAATTTGTGGCATTCTCGGATAACATTAGATCGGGAAGTGGCAGCCCCGAAGCGAACAAACTCCGACCCGAAACTTCCGACGACAAAGCAAGAAAAAACTAACGATGAACACGAACGGAACTGTATTCTCCGCAATCCTAAATGCAACTGCTCACTGATTTATTAAAGCCATGTGTAGTATGTGATCATTTATACAAATCGTAACATCTTACGTTTTATAGCTGACAGAATTGAGTAACGTAATATCGTTCGTAGAGTGTAATCAGTTGGAGTCTCACCAACCACCGGTCACCTAGCACAAAGTAATTTTGCAATCACATTTTGTATCGAAAATTTCATCACGGACTTCTGAAGATTGCGCAAAGTCAAATTATCTTCTGTGACAATTTTCTAACCCTATTGGGCTCACATATGCTAACTTTATTTCGTTCTTTGTCAAAACACATCATTATAAGTCGGTTACCAAGCTAAATATTAGAGTTAATTATTTGTGGACCAGTGGGACTTGGATTTACAACAATGAGATTTCGCTAAATGCCGAAAAATTGAGATTAATGATATATATATATATATATATATATAGAGAGAGAGAGAGAGAGACAGCGTGGCCCTGTGCAATTATTCAGCATTAAGCAAAGTGAATTGTCCCCACGAGGTTCAACATTCCTTTGTAGGACCTAACCAGACTCTGAAGTACCGATGCAGTACTGTGGCGAATCGGCGTGCAAGTTACGGTATACAATCCGATACAGCTTCATTGTAGACTGTGTAAACGGCCAGAAAATCAAGACCGTGGAGAAACACAAACTAGGAGTATAAACATATCCAGCTGACACTTTCCCGAGGAAATCCCAATAGTAGAGATCCTTCACAGTCTAAGCATAAACATATTATTGGCAAATAGAACCCATTGTGCTTTCAGCCGCGTTGACTTCAGCCTCGTAGTTCAAGTTGGAGTCTTTGCAGTATGTACTGACAGTCCGTATCCGCTCTTTATTGCGACTTTTCGAATATTCTGTTAGTACATCAGGCATTAATTTTGGAGATGTGTCAGAAAGGTGAATCACGCACACCCCGGTACCCCGGTACCTGATTCTCTTAAAATAATGAACACAAGGAAAGACTGACGTCTGCATTGGCACCCTGAAATTTGAAAATGATATA
Organism: Fasciolopsis buskii; assembly: GCA_008360955.1. Classification (NCBI taxonomy): domain Eukaryota; kingdom Metazoa; phylum Platyhelminthes; class Trematoda; order Plagiorchiida; family Fasciolidae; genus Fasciolopsis; species Fasciolopsis buskii. Next base: position 4,033 of record LUCM01005375.1, read on the forward strand.
TACAAGAACATGCATGGTGCAGAACAATGTCAGTTCTCTTAAATGAAACAGCATGAGGCACATCAGAACTGTTTTTATCCTTTACTCCTGAATATTCACTACTTAGATTTGATCGTAATTGGTCTGGGTTGAATGCGGTAACAAGTGATTTGCTTCGTCCAAGAGTTGCTCCCCTCGTGCTGGTATTCCAAACTCCGTTATTTGTTCGTCGAGTGTTATGCGGCTACTCCCGTTGTTCTTTCTGTGAGCAAACGGATTTACTTGGGCACTTGTGACTGTTCATGGTGCAAACACAACACAATTTACTTGAGATATTGTCATCAACCAGTCTTATAGGGAGTATATCTTGTTAATTTAGAAATTTCACTGACAAGAATTTTCCGAGAAGGTAGACAAAATCATTCTCGTAATCTAGCAGACAATTATATATTTCACATTTCTACTGTGATCAGGTGTTGGTTTGTCAAAATTCATCATTCGGTTGACTGCAGCAAGAGGAAAACGTTCTAGAAGGACAAGCTAATTTACATCAAAAATCAATAAGTACTAGCTGGAGTATTTCGGCGAAGTCCACGATAACACTGAGGATATACTTGATGGATGCCATAATTCCACTAAATCCCCCTCAGGCAAATACTATTCGACCAGTAGGATGAAATTGTTATCTCGGTAGTAGCCATTCAAAAAAGGAATTATCTAACCAATGGGCTATTTGGAGTTACTCAGACGGTTGAACTGCCTTAAAGCAAATTCGTCACGAACAGGCCTGGCATTCTTAGTCCTCCCAGCATGCCAGGCAACTTGAATAATGTGCCTATCACATTCGTTTCTCCAATGAAAGTTCTGCTGAAGTCGTAAAAGTACACACTGGACAGTTCACTTGAGGTATACGACCACAGTATTTTCAGTTACTTCGAAATACGAAAATGAGAACTGCTTCGTGAATGATACTTTCATATTCACGTAAACGCTCTACGGGAACAAGCCGGTTAGTGTGCCTTTTCCTTGTGGTTCCGCAGACCCCTCAGCTTCCCCCAGTCGAACGCGATTTGGGATCGCAAAAATCGTTGGTCTTCGACGACGTGCCTATTGACCAAATTTTAGGCAGCTTGTTGGGTTGCTTCAGTGGTCAGAGCCGTTTGCACCATATTTTCTACGTAACAGGAAGTGAACTGCGATGAGTCTCGTGATGCAGTTCTATACAGCACACTGTCTTCTGAAACTGTAGCCAAAAAATCGGTCCATCGTGCTACTGACTGAGCAATCTGTAGTCTCTGGGTATCCTTATTAGCTCGAGAAGGTTGCATAAGTTTCATAGTGTCGCGACAAAAGTAAGCCAAAGTGCTCGAAAGAACAACGGACCATTTAAAAAGAGTAAGACCAAAAAGGAAGAATGATACCTGTGACTAACAAAGTGCTTCACGGGTATGAGAACAACTTTGAATTATAAAGAAACCCGGCATAAACCATGCATGATCGCACACATAAAAAACAGAATACTTCAGAAGTATGCACTTGGAGGCTGATTACAAGGGAATAAATCGCTTCACAACGTGTGTACTTTATGCAAACGAATTTCGTGGACAAGCTTCAAGCAAACGTAGAGTTCTATAGGCAAGTGTTTTGACCGGTCCATCCATTTAGACGAATTTCAGGTAGACATAGAGAACACGAAACCCTCATCTCAAATGTTCAGTCCACGCTACCTCCGGGAAAACTGGATCCACTGTGTGGTGGGAAATATTCCAAGGTCACAATTGTAGAATGAAAGCACTTACACTTTTCCATTGGGGTCATATTTTGCGCCCTCTAGTTATTTACTCAAGGCCAGCGTGGAAGGAAAAACTACAATTAATGGCCTTTTGGAAAAACGCGCTTGACCTAGTTGGGATCGAGAACTGCGTGTGACTAAACCATACGGGTGCCAGGGAGTCCCCATCACTATTTATTACTGGGGTTACATATGGTGTTTTCCATCATCCTCTCGGTCGATTTGTTCGCATCTTCTGACGCAATATTAGATTAATTTAATTTTCCCGGGTGGGGTTTCGAAAGTGCCAAGGCTTAGACAATTAGTCACACAGATTCGGTGTTCTTTTTTCTGTCATCCTTCTATCATTTAACTTCCTTTATTAATTCAATAATAGTGTACATCAATTTCAGGAAGACTGAGACCAACAGACGACTGTTTGAGAAACAAATTGACAAATCCATCGTCAGAAATTAATCACGTAGACGACAATGCACTTACCTAATGCCAGCGAGCACAATGTATTGATTAGTGCAACGTAAGTCGGACCTAGTCTAAGGATTGCGAGAACGACGAGGGATTTTTACGTGGCACAAAAGCACAGTCACAAATGAAACACAACGCGCACTGTTGACCGTGTGCGTGGATCCATGAATGAAAAATGCCTATTGATGTGGAACCCTCCAAGACTCCCACTGTGACCAGATACATTAATCATTAAGCGCCGACATACGCAGACAAATATTTTGCAGACCAGTTGGTTAAACACCGAATGGGTGCTCAAAAACCCGTAAACTTAACCGTCGTCTTCTCATCCTTCCACATGCCCACACATCTGGGCAGGACGGAACTGTGATCGTTTGGTACGAAGTTCATGAAATTAATTGCAACATCCTTAAGCACAAAGCCACTAAACACACACACGAATAAACGTAGAGGTGGACAGAAGTGAAGAACTGCGAATCACAGATGTTCGTATACGTCCGTGCAAGTCGAAATTCGCTAACAAGAAGTTGAAACACTTCCAAATTGGTTGTTTTCGTGCACCTTTGTTTATCTAACCGGGACTGAGAGAGTTGTTATTAGTTTAGTTGATTTATTTAATTTTGTTATTTTAAGGCTTGGCACAGAGCAAGTAGAAAGAACTTTACTTTCTACGTCACTTTTTGGGTTGCGCTTCCCTTCAGTGTACAGTGACGTGATTTCACTTTGTTGTCTCACAGTCATTTTTCGTTTTCAGCTATCCGTAATAGAAAACCCATAATCCGGACTGAATATCATATTCTTCTTCTTTATGACATTTGGATGAGCTGAGAATTCTGTAAGCGCTACTGTTGAGCAAGAGAATTTCTGTGTTAAGAAGGTTCGATATCTGATCAGTCCGACTAGAAGGCGGTGCTCCCAAGCCTTTGACGTAAATGCAATTTCAGCGGACATTGTGCTTATTGTTGGTAGAACGCATATCAGAAGCCCATTTTCTGTCCCACCGGATCGCATCGACAACAGACATTGTCTCATCCAATTTTAGTCTGACCACAGAGAGTTTCGGGCAAACACTAATTTTTGCCATAAAAAGCAGTATCTGAGACCGGATCAAAGAAGCTCTGCACCCAGTGGCAACTGCCACGCAGCACTCCATACCAGTTGAACCTCAGAAACTATGTATACTCATGACCTCACGTGCTCCGTTGGAGGCTCGGAGATAGGTCCCTCTGGATGCCACATACTATTAGACGTGCAATATCCTGAGGTGTCAGCTGACCAAGAACCTGAGAAATTACCGGGGAGCAGCGATGGGTAGGGAAATATCGGGAAATGAAGAAGGATGATGATGCCAGCAATAATAGCAACATTCACCGACGGATTAAGGTTTTTGGTTCAGTGAAGTTGATTGTGAACGAGGTGATCAAATAATCGAACGGCTCACTAATTCACTGCTAGGAGCGTCCGGTGGAATATCGGGAATGGCACTTTAGGGAGTATTCATTTGGTTTATTGCCGCAGAGTATTTCTCATTTAGACGTACAATTGAGGCTAAACAGGTAGGTACTAGTCCTTTATCAGAAATGGGAGACACCATGGAGGTAGGTTTTCTTAAAAAGCGTAGGGATCACGTGATCCGATCCTTCCCTCCTAACGAAACTTCTGGGGCCCGTCTGGGTAAGAGATAAAGTCTTAAGGACTGCTGTGAATAGGTGATTGCTCCGATTTTCAAAGGCCTTAGGTCCCCATGTGAAGATCACAGGGGTAATCAGTGCATCCAAACTGCCCGCCAGCGTTTATCCCCCATCGAATACCTGCTACTCACGAAAGGTGTCTGTGCGTGTGTGAATCAAGGCGGTTTTCCTCCCGTTCGCTCTGGCATTCACCAAATGTTCACTCTGAACCAAATCTTAGGTTACAGGTATGGGTTTCATGCACACAAATTCTGTCTTCCTTGATTTGAAAGTGGGGTTCGACTCAGTCGATCGTGCAATTCTGCTGCTGCTTCTCGCTCTAGAGAAATCAGTTTCACTCATCAAATATTTATGCAAACAGCCAAAGCCGACTTCGTACTTGTGGTGATGTTTAACATGATTTTTCTCCATCGTCTAATCAATAGTGTAAGTATGTTTAGGGTGCATTTGTGCCTTCGTAGTTTAAAATGTAGTTGCAGGACTGGCTGGAAACCGAACCTTATTCTTTCAGGTAGCAGTTGTATGAGGTGAATAGATTTAGTCACTTGGACAGTTGTATCTCTCCAGGTGATCAAATATCTGGCCAACAGAAGGCTTGATTGGGGTTCACCAATTTGCGGTATATGTGGCCTTAGTGTGACACTCGGCTATCGAAAAAAAATTTTAAGTGTGCTCATCTGCGATTAGGTCCTTATTGCTATACGACTCCGAAACATGGCCATTGAAAGCAGAAGGTATGCGAAGACTTTCGGCGTTTGAACACCGTTGTCTTTATAGTATTATTATAAGATAGTGAGGAAATTTACTGGAGAACTCAGAAGTTAGGGACAAGGTACTGAGTCCTAGGGTTCAGCCCTTAGAATAGGTACTAAATCAGAAGAGGTTAAGGTGCTTGGAACATATTTTACGCATGACCACAGAACACTTTGCTCGCTATACTCTGTTCTTCAAGGCAGGTAATGGTTGGAGGATGGTTGGAGGTGACCAGTTGGTGACACAAGAAGTATAAAAGCTTAAAGCAGCGAAATGGCCCGTCATCTATTTAGACTACCGGGTTGGCGTCCACGGGGTCCCCCTAGGTAAGCATTAGAAACCGTGGGTGATACGGTTCAGTGCCCCAGTCCGTGGCGTTCTTGCATAAGAAACGTTTCTTCTTCTGTATAGTTCTTCAACTTACTATTTTGCGGTCAATCTTGCATTAATACTCGTTTTTCTTTCGCTTGGGCAGAGAATCCGGTAAGGTAGAAAACACAATCAGAGCACGTTGGTTCAAGGTTAATGGTTATCCAAAACGGAAAAGGAGACATAAGGCAGACCAAGAAGTTATTACGACTAATGAAACATGGTAACATAATGAATTTTGTTGTGAAATTACATTTGTATCTGAGGGTGCAATGCAATAATCCCGTTGGTGGAATGCCTGTGAATTATCTTGTTTTTAAATTGATTAGATTATTAGCTCCCTGTTGTTGCGTAATTTCGTTGATTCTTTTCAAGTGAATATCCGATGGATACGCTGCACTCTGTCAGCGTATGCCCTCGGGAAATACTACTCTTTGGCTTCAGTTGCATGAGACTTGATGCTGTTGAAAATCCTCATCTTGCATGATCTTGAGGTAACTTATTAAGACACCAGCTTTGAGATAATGAACATCTTAAGACAGATGATGCGTTTGCCGTCGAAACTGCAAAATAATATGCACATTTAAGCACATATTCGTAATGTCAACTATTTTACATCGACTTGTCCAATCCCAGTGTTTTATTCGCAAGTACAGCGAACTCGGTACATCTCATAGTTTAAAAAATGGTATTTTTCCAGATGCACTGAAACGCAGGATGTAGATAGTGATCGGTAAGAAGGCAGACGAAGCACTCCACCAACGAAATGACCGGGAACCCAAATCCGACTGCTGTGACATAGATGATTTGTCTCACATCCAGTTAATCGTTGCCATGACAACGTTCTGATATACAGCTCTCATGGTTAATGATACTGATGTTGACGCGAATAATGCATTCGTCATCTAATTCCATACTGTCTAATTTGGCAACGAAAGTGACGTGCAAATTAGCAACATAAGTATTATTGAGCAACTATACAGCACAACGTGTTTCCTCTTAATCGGGGCGGACAAAGTAACGAAATAAAATGGGGCTTGATAATAGCAAACCGAAATGATCAATAGACAACTAACCCTAGTGACTGTCATAATGATAAACTAAAAAAGACCCGATACCAAACCAATTCTGTCCCATTCAATCCACAAAAATAGGGACAATGAAAATAAACTTTTGAAGGAAAGTCACACAGCGCCAGTTAATTACTTGGGTAACATTAAAATAATCCGGTATTTTTTTTTAAACATGACCACAAGGTAGTTTGAATTCACTTACTTCTCCTGCACCTTCCGATTGGGTACAAACGTAAGTTTAACGTCTAACGAGGAGTGGCGACAAGAAATGTTGCTGCGTTGTTTTACCCAAGTATACTGGTGATACCTGTTGAAGATTTGACGGTGGGCTATAAGCTGACCAGGTTTTGCTCGTTTGCTTTTTGTTGTCCATTTTGCATTCAGTCGCATAGGAACCTCATCGACCAGCGTGGTCTCGTACAAGCGTGAATAAAAAGCGTACAGAGTTAAATGCAACATACTAACTATTCCTGACCTTATGGTTGAAATCAGTGGTTTTTTATTCCATACATACGATTTACGGAACTGTTCGAAGTTGAACAAAAGAATGTCGTACACAAAGATTATTTTTCGTTGACACGTCCAAAACGATCGGTTATTAAGGGTGTGCTAAGGGAGACCGAAGCAGTTGCCTTGAGTTTCTTAGTTTCATTTTGGAAAGAGGTTCCGTGCCAAGCTACTTTCACCATACTGAGCCAAAACGCAGTCGTATTTTACTTTAACATCATGTCTTCTGATTACGAAACTGTAGTACTTTTTGCAGTAGTGCTGAAAGTCTTGTGCTATGAGAGAGGTCGGGATTGATGACCTTGAGATCTACTCATTACTCTGAACCAGTCATCGCAGTTTTAGTATTGCCGCTACTACTACTACTACTACTACTACTACTACTACTACTACTACTGACACTGCTTATGCTTCTAATACCAATAGTACTGCTACTGTTACAAGGTTGGCCACGAGACACACTCAACACGTGGTTCATTTCCAGCTGCGTCAACAGCCGGAACGGCATGTACCAGTCTGACAGCCAATCAGGCATCCATCCAAGTCAACCGACCGACCGACTTCAACTGTCCCACCCGTCCGTCCGCAAGCTGGTTCATTAACCATCACCTGGTTGCACATGTCTGACACATGAGGGAAGGCACCCATTTGATCGTCATCATGCCCCCGTTTCTGATGTCTGGGTTTTTCTGAAGTGGTAATCAGTGTTTTCGTCATTCTTATGCTGATTCACTTCTACGTCGGTGTATAGTGATGCATTTTTCGAGGTGTTTTTAAGACAGGCTTAGTTTTCTTAATCTTGGTTTTCATTCCTATTCTTGGTCCACTTGTGAATTATAATTGAACTAAATGACGTCCTTTCTCGTTCTTAAGTTTCAACCGAATAAGGAGAACAAATTTCAGAATCGGAGGAAAAGTTGTACAAATTACTGCTACCGCAACCCATATCGAAAGGAAAGTCGAGTTTATTTTTACTAATGGTCCATCCTTACAAATCTAGTAATCTGCGTTGGGATAAATTTTATCTTCACAGAGAAGGCACCTCTTTTCCCGTATTGGTCGGCTACGGTTCCCGACAGACGGGCAAAAGGGAAAGTAAATCAGTTAATTCTAATGTAGGGACTTGTCGGTTAAACTTCTTATTGATTTTATCAAGTTTCTGTACGTGTTTGTGTTTGTGTTTGTCTGTGTGTATGCACATGCGGTTGAATGCATTTCAAGGTCATTTTCAGCGCTGGCAAAGAAAAGAAATCGATCTAGCACCACATTTGCATCTAACATTTAGCCGAACTTCACGACATCTACAACCACGTTCTTTCGAAGTTTTGCCCAAACAGACCGCATTTCACACAAACCACTTAATAATCCAACAAAGAACACGAAGAGTGCCAATAATAACTGATCGAATTTTCGTAGCAATTCACAAACCTACTTCGAAAGAATTCAAATCAGGAAAGTAGCAGATATCTATGGGTGTTAATGGAAACGAACGTGAGGATACAATTTTATCAAATGAACAAAGAGAATTGCTCCTTTTGACAGTATCGTATTTTCTGGGTACAAAAGTAAATGCATTCTGTTAAAATCCTAGTTGAATTTCACGGTACCGTTACGCTGACAGGATGATAAATGTTCATCCTAACAACAGCAATACTTCGCAACCCGATCCGCACCTTGAGTTTTGCCGCACTCAAATCGAATACCTTCGTGTATCATTCGATTACCAGATCAAAGTTATCATTCAGAAACAATGCGTCACAAACTCCGTTTTTTTATTTATTTTTGCCTGCGTCATTGCTTTGAAGAATGACGTTGAAGAGGCTAAGTAGTAGTCCTCTACTTGGTATTACATTATTTTATCGAACAATGCATTTTCCCAAATATCAGCAAAATTAACAGATTGCATTTTTATTTATGTGCCTTCAGCAGTCAGTCAATATTCTTGTCGAATTACTTTTATGCACGTTGATCAGTCTTTAATTCCTTGTTCCCGCCACTCCCTTCCCGGACTTAGCAGACATCCGTAGCGGTTTGTCGTGTCCACGATGACAGGATACTATGTCCCGTGACTTAAAGGCGTACTCATCACAACTACGGAGACTTCGATTCTGTGCAATAAGGGAATTAATTAAACAACACGGTGCCTCATTGCAGGGCATTTGGACTGGACGACCTTATCGATCGCTTCAAGACCATGAGCTCCCGATAGCCTGCAAGCAATCCATACTACTAGCCTGGACGTTAATTCGTCGGGTGCGCGATTCATGCGCTAGGGGTTACTCATGGAACTGTGGTCCAGACTGACCGCAGTAAGCTGATTTCACTTTATTTGTTCTCACTCCCATGAAATGAGCTGTATTAGCGCGGAAAATTGTTGGATCATTCAGGGTGTCCCAACTAGTAGTCATGGGATTTTACGCCATTTTGGGTGGCTTTATCAAGGACACATTTGTTGGAATATCACAAGTTCTCAGAACTCAAGGCACGTTTACGAGGTACAGTGTTATTCCCGTTGATGAATGGTCTTAAGCAACCAGGAATTTGGAAAAAGTTATTTGGTCGAGAACAAATATAACGGGGAAACAGTGTAACTGGTCAAGGTATACCATTTTATCAGAAGCTGACGGAACCAGTATCTTGACAAAGGCTGAGTAGTGCAAACGATCGTTTTCTGCCGCCACTGTTTGTACTAATGGCTTGAAATGTAATATGATCACCATGTTAATTGCAAACGACTACGAAGGAGCTTGCTGATCTGTATGCTAATGCCAAAAGGGTCGCGCATGTGACTGAACCAAAAAAGCATCAATATACAATCAGAATAGCCAAACATATTGCGAGTTAGAGATGTCACACTGTTTCCCGTGGTTACTCGGCTCTGTTTTTTAGCATTATGATACCCGATTAAGCCATGAGAACTTAGCAAATATGTTTGCTTTCGGTGCTTCAAAAGTGGCTAAATGCAACACATTTTGTGGGAGTAAAATTAGGTCCACGGAAAAGACACGGGACGTGGAGTGGTGATTGCGTTCATGAACCCTGATTAAATGTCCGGATGTGATCCACGCACATTAAGTTCACATTTGGCAACAAGCTGCATGCTGTGTGGCAAAACCAAGCGTTTCGGCATTGGAACTGTGTTCTTACCAGGGCAGTAAGTTATAATTTGAGAGTTTCTAAAAGAGATTGCAGTGCATACTTCTCGGTCTCATGCCCCACAAACTGTTGGATAACTTCAGCCACCAAAACAGACCAAGACGGCATTCGCTTTGATTTTCTCTGTCCCGATTAGTAGGCACTGAACAGAATGATACCCTTTTTATTAGTGAGCTGTTACCTGTCGACCTGAACGGTTTGGCATTAAGGCACATTGCGGTCGTTCGCCGCTAGACAATTTGATCATTGTGGAGGACTGGATGAATGCGGAGACCCCGATTTCACCACGGTAGATGACAATCTTGAGTGTCTATTAGTTCAGCTTTGCTTATTTTTGATAACGCACCGATCCATTCATAAGCTAACGCGGTTGATCTTAAGCCAGGACATTCCATTCGGTACCTACTGCCGCAAAGCGTCTTCTTCGACCCAACAGAAGCCCTTAATAAATTCAAAGTCATTTTCAAGGATTGACTAGCAGAGTGCGGATGTGTTTTATGAAATAAGCCGGGAGAAATCAGTGTTAAAAGCCACCAGTATTAGTTGCTCGAACCAGCTCGCCGCAGTGCATTGTGGATCACCACCTCTGTTAGCCGGGCCCCTTGGGATTGCCATTCTGTAACGTTTACTGGAACTGCTGTCGCGAAAGTGACTTATACAAAATCTATTCTGAAAATGAACCAAAATAGCTCTAAAACTAAATCTTTATTTATGTCACTTAGTGAACAGATTGCTAATAGATCCGAGAACAACGAGCGGTGGCTAAATTCCATGAACAAAGCCTAAAACACCATGCGCCATGGATAAATAAACAGTGGAAACAGTGTAGTATAATGCTGTCACAGGTGTAAAATGTCATTGAGGTCTACTACCGACGGACTGGGTTTCAGGACTCGGTTGATAGACAGTCGCATCGTTAGCCTACCTAAATTGATGCGCCGAGGGAATAATCGGCTGACTAAAAAACAGAGAGAAAGTGAAAACGAACAACTCCTCAAATAGCGCATAGTTGATATAGTTCCATTCATTAAGAGTAAGAATGTGAATCATATTAGCGATCGCGGCAAACCTCGGGACCACGTACAACAGTCTGGCCTCTCGTACACCGCTGACACAATGTCACACTCTCGGCCGTCGTTACCCTAACAGATTCGCCCACGCGAAGCGTTGTAAACATTTTCGATCGATCGAGACCGTCTAAGGAGTGCACACTCGTTCTTCACATCCTGCCCACGCGATCACACGCACACGACAGGAGATAGAAACAGCTGAACCGACCTGTGATTCATGTTCGTCAGGGTCCGTGCGATAGTAGTGTTACCTCACACCGTTAACCCGTCAATGGCAGGCATGTGCTGTCACCGGTGTCCACGACTGGTAAACAGAGGGGAAGACAATTAGATATTCATTTTTTCTGTTTGAACTGAAGAGAGAACGCCGGTATCAAAAGTTGAGGACTTTTTCCAGGGTGAGTTGATTTAGCAAGATTCACCGATTGTAGTTTTGCAGTAATCCACTGTTAAAGCCGAGTGCAAACTCCAGGGAAAGGTGTAGAAATCAACTGGACAAAGTAGTCGTGAACGGGGAGTTAATCACAGTCAAATCGCCCATTTATTATGACCCTGTTGCTGGACTTAAGATCTAAGTATTGCGCGAAAACAGATTCATTTGTCTAAGATGAGTTGTCTAAAACAGACGCTTTGAGAACAGAGACTGGGATCAGCTACTTAATTCAAACAGCGCCTGCTTTTGATATAGTATGTAACTGATCTGGGACCTGTTACTGAAACTGGGGAAACACAGTAGAAAGCGGTGCCTGGGTTTCGCTGATGCTCAATGTACCAAGGACATGACAGACACGCTCCAAGTGGATTACGTATTCCATCGGATTGGGCCAGCACGAATAATCGATGGCTGACGTGAATCTGGATCAACGTACAACATAACGTGACTGGTTTGAGTACTCTACGACTAGCCCATCCAGAATCAGTGTAAAACATCACACAGGCTATTCCATGCAAGCAAAAGCAAACAAAGAAGTCTTCTTTTTGCTTTCCGGCTTGTAGGGGAATTTTCCGCTGTATCCAAAACACTTTTTAAAAAACGGACGTGTTTTATTAGTTGCCGTGAGTGTTTTCCAGATCCTCATCAACAGCATTTTGCATGGGAGGGGAAATTTTAAATTTTTATGATCATTTTATGATGTTCCAGCTACCTGAAAACAAGTAGTGTAGTACCGTTTACTGGGTGACTTGCAACATCTACTTCTAGTTTTCCGTGACACAGCTGGATTGTCGTTGCTAATTATCATTCTCTTACATCGATAAAATCTGCCGGCGTATCTAGTGTTATATAGCTTCCACAATCGATTTGATACTTCGTAGGAGATAGTTTGGTTCGGAAATCGAATCTGAGACTTTATATTTTGCTGTGAGATTAAGTGAACATCACAAAAGGAATACCTTTGTATCGACCAGTTCTCGTGGATCAAGTTTCGGCTCAAACTAAAATGAGGAAATGTAATTAGGCATCCAATAAACTAAACCTTTTATACAGATTCACTTTCCTGGCACACTCGATAGAGACACAATTCTGATACCTTTTAAATACCTCTGAGGTTAAATTCTAAAAAGCTATAGACCTTCTTCAGACCAAACTGGCTCCATTATGTGTAGTGAGAACAAAACTGTAGATCACTTCTGCGAGCACTATGCGTTTTCTTAAACCGAATGAGAAACAGTGGATAAGTGGGGTGAATACTCGGAGTCTGCATGAAATTCCTCTGACTTCATTCGTCAAATATTACCTTTATCTCCACATTTAATTGCTTGTATTATTGAAACCAAAAAGAACACCATTTTCACGAAAAAGAACTCGACTAACGAAAAACTTTCAAATGGGAAATTGGGTTGGCTCTCTACTTTCAGGATGAAAAGCCTTGATGCTGGCTACTCCACCAACACCGGCCGTGTCCGGAATCAAATTTGAAGGTAAGTAACGGAAGTAATTTCTGCTAAGTAGTCTTTCGACGAAAACAACTTTGCGTGGATATTTCACATATTGATTTACTCAAAATCGGTCTTCAATTCGGAAATTGGGTAGTGTGGTCATGACTCTTCCTACGCATCACGAAGCTTACGATTCTAGACTTGGCAGAATAAATTATTTACATTGCTTCTGTTTTAGAAACCGCAGAAGTCATTATGCAATCTCCCAGAAAAACGACTGAGGGTCACCCACCGCTTTCCTGATGCACTACCATGAAACATAACAGCAATCAAGTTAAAAGATGATGCTTCAAGCATAACTTACGTAGCGAATACGGAAGTACATTTGACGTGGTGAAACAGTCCCGTTATAATGCCTCAGATTTATCTACCGGCCTGGATATCATTCGCCTGTGGGAAGAATCATATGGGTTTATGTCCCCGGTTACGAGTTATCCCGACAGATTTGCTACCAAAAGCCGTACTGATTGCTCGTCGGGTATCGAATCGGCTCCTATCGGTGTACTTTCTGTAAACAAACAGATTTAGGACGTGCTTTTATAATTGCTTTTATGATCACCACGACAGTTTTGTAATGCGTTCGCAGTGTGCTTCATTCGGCCTGCTAGCTAGACACAAATGAAAGGGTGCGAAATTGTACCTATGAACCATCAAAAATATGAAAGTCGATTGTGTCCTCAAAGAATTTCGCTCAAAGTAATTTCACGACTGTATTATTCAAGTTAATAGTTTACATATTAAGCAAGTATATCTTCCGCCTTTCTGCATGTCATTTGGGTTGAAGATATCTTCCAGAATTATTGACCGCTTTTCCAGGGGCCACAAGAAAAGCAACGCGGGGTAACCCAAAATGTCCGTAAATTGCACTCTCTACTGATGACGTTGTTTTCTGTCACTCACCTGTGTATTAAACAACACCTGGCCTTTATTTGTCTTTCTATTCGACCCCAGTTCGTTTCGATCCTGATGTACTAAACTTCCCTTACAGATTTCCTTACTTTGAACTGGCTGACCAACACAAAATTTCAAAAACTCTTTCTATTTCCAATATATTCTTTTTATTTTTTCTCTAAAATGAGTCAATGGGTTCATTGAATGCATCTCCAAAATACTTGTATTGGCCTCTGTGACGTACATCAAAAGAGTAAATCCCGAAGTCAACAGACGGATAACAAAATCGAGTTTGGGATAATGTCCTTGCAAAAACCAATTTCCTGAGTTTCTCTTTACAGAGGGGGCAGAATAAATGTGGATAAGTAAATAAAGAGAGGGGATGTTGCACAACTTGTTGGTTTTGGTAGAAAGGAAGATTGAACGGGAGGGGTTAGGAACGTTAAGATAGAAAATTGGCAAAAACATTTGGACCGTTAGATCTGAAGTAGACTAGAAAAGTTTGCAGTAAGAAAAGCTGAAGCGGCATACTTCAAGGGGTGAAATCCGAGGTGATACTGGTTGAAAAGTCGCTAGGGCATAACCTCTCACCGATGAGCAAATGATAGCAGATTGGAAGCTGAGAAGACGTCTTCGAGCGGTCAGATGGCATTGCACTGGATTCTTGTGCTACTCCATGATTCAAGCATCCTGTTGAAATGAACTTCGCAAAAAGAAGCAGCTGAACAGGAGCAAACAGATACCTGGTATTGAATAAATAACAAACCATGACTGCAGCGCAAGACGGAGGTTAGCCAGTGTTTGGCAACACAGAAAAGGGGAAAAGACATTTGCTGAACGTTTGCCTCATATCTCTAATAAATTGTATCTCCCTGGAGCTAACACCAATTCCCACTACCTCGAGTGAGAAAAATCAGGTGGAACAGAAGCAAAAGTTCGTCTATAGATCAAAATCGGATAACTAGTATTGGTCTTCTATGGTCAGCACTCCCTTGTCAACTCTTCTGTGGCCGACTTAGACCACCTTTGCTCATTGACTTTCACATGCATCGTGTTCGCTCACATAATCTGCTGACTAATCTGTGCAATGTCGTTGCAGAAGTGCTGATGTTTGATCGGGGTAATGGATAAGCCGGATCAAAATCCACTACCCTTACAGAAGTCTAACAAAAATCAAGAATTATGTCAAAAAAGAAACATCCTGGACGAAAAAGTTGGTAGAATTAAAAGATACAACACAGAAGAATGAACTATGCTTAGGAGAAACAGCGAGCTCCAAGACCCAAAGCGTTCAAGGTCGGAGTCTAGTGATTCATTGATGACACGACAGCCGCGATCGACTGGACGGGGATTAAGGAACGAAAAGAAACCATGGAGAAATCAGATGAGATATTGTCGAGTTCCGGTTGTTCTGGTTTATACAATAACAGTTTTACCGGTTATAACTGACCTCTCTTGTTTGGCTTCATTAAAATTAGTTTAAGGGTTTCAAGGAGCTGCTTTTCTGTTGATTTTAGCGTGGTTGGCGTTGTTGGTGCTCTTTTGATTCTGTTTGTATGCAACAGTTTTTCGGTGTCATTGTATGCTAAAGAGGTTTATTGTTTATATTTTCATCTGTTTAGAATCACGTAAGGTCTGACCCTCCATAGTTCATATTCCATGTGAGCAAAGGGCAGAGTTGCATGCAATTCGGGCCTCCATTAACAGCTCCGTGACCTGGCCACCACCAGTCAACCAGGCCACATCCTTTTGTCTTTCTTCCTAAAAATTGTTCAATACCACAATTGTAAAAACTGAGTTTGTCGTTCGCCGGCAGTGGTTTAATTCCAGGGGTTTCAATCAAATGGTGGACTGATAATCATTGGCTCCTAACGATTTGCGATAAACGCATTTCTCTGTGTTGCCTTGTAGATCTGTTTTCCACCAAATACTCTAGGTTGGACCACCTGTCACAAGTGTCTACTTCGGTTTGGGCAGCAGATTGTTATCATGTCGAAACCCCTAGATCCGATGGATAACCACCGAGTGTATATGTGGTGAACCCAGTGCAAACGTCTCCTTTTCTTTCCTCTCAAACCGTCTTCATTTTTCGTCATGGCCCAGATGGCACTCGATCTGCACTCTGATTTGTGCAAAATACACCAAATCCTTATTAAGTAGGCGAGAAACCATCCAGTCACGAACAGACGACACAGTCGAATTCGGCTCAAACTGATTAGCGTGGTGAACGCTTCGTTTCAAACCATTGTGTTTCGATGGAGAAATTTGTGCTTCGTAAAATGTGTTATTTGGAACAGCCGAGACAGGATTCGTATTCAAGCAGTCGGATATAAAACAGAGAAGTATAATACTCCATTCCGTAATGAACACATTTTTCTAAGAACTTCCGGTTTTGTTCGGTATTCTTCACTTGAGTTTTTAATCAGAGATTCTACGTTTTTCTTATCACAACGACACAATACGCAGCTGTTTCTAAACTGACCTTCAGAGTTCAGGTGACTCGTGAGTGCAATTGGCGTCCGCGTTCCAGTTAACTCTGGTCCATCACTTTGATACCAGTTACCAGTTAGAAAATCCGATCAGCGGAACCGCGCACAGATCTTTCCTTTTCAAAATAACCGCGCGCGTATGAGTATATGTGCGTCTGTGCATATGTAACTAGTCAGACTGTTGTGTTATAACATCCGTTTAATCGTTCTATGCCATACCACATGTATTCATTCTTCCCTCCACTGGTGCTTCCTTCCCCCTAATTGCTTGTGTTGGTCGGTCAGTGTAGTGCCAGAATTGGAGTTCACCGATGACTGAACGTCAACCCTTTGGCCAAGCGGGTAAGGTCGTAGCGTCTGAACATGAAGGTTGTGGGTCCGAGTCTCTCTACTACTAGTCAACTTCTCCATTTGGCAGTCCTCCGTTGGCCGCCGCCCCCATCCTGAGAAGCGTTGTGCGTTGTTATTTCCCTAATAAAAAGGAAGTAAAAAATTACAGTATGTCCTATTTGGATTACCCAAACAAGGCAGGGAAAAAACAAATATATAATTTCAAAGTGTGGCTGAATTTCGCGGTTTCAGTAAACTGAAAAAATGACAAGTGATAAGTCTAACATCACTTGGATATTGCAACTCCATTAACACCCTGGATTTTACCGTTCGCAAGTCAATTGTCTGTGAGCATTTTTTCAATGCCTAGGAAGGCCAAGTCTTTCCGAAACGGGATCAACACGCCTAGCGTTATTTGGAAGTTTTTTGTGCATAACCTACTGTCTCGAGCGGGACACTGAAGATGCTGAGCGCCACTGCTTTCCTAGGTGATTCTATTCTTCTTTGTTAAATATGGCGCATTCTTCTAGTTATTCAAGCTGCTAAAGTGAATATGGATTGTTCTTCTCATACGGATGGATGAACAAAATTTCCCCGGAAGCACACGACCGGTATCGCGGTTATTACCTCTCTTAAGGTATGCGTTTCCGGTACTCTGCTGTCCAATCATCCCTATATTATTGCGCTCATTTCTTAATTTCTCACTAGAATCCTCTGGCGAAGCACTATGTGATTCTTAAATCCATTTATCATCCATTCACGTTCCTAACGATTCAAATGAGATTCTAGTGTATATGGATTTGTCTTGGAAAATGCATGCAAACAGAAGCTGGAGTGAAGAGTTTCGCGGATTTGTGCCAACTTAAGCGCAAACGGGAAACCCACTCTGCCATTGTTGACAGATGATGAGCCACTGTGATGAATCGATTTCCATCAAATGATCGTGTTGGGTGTTTCAAAGTTTTGGTTCGCTTAGTCGTCCATATGTGAACAAGGGCATTCTCGTATGGATGTCATATGGTCTGGATGTGACTCATGCAGACCAAAGAACAGTGAAACTACGGTCAAAATAACCACAATTGACTGTTTCAGATTCACACCACCGTCATGCAATATGCATTATTCAGACAAAAACCACCCCAACATTCAGACCACCCTAGTAAATAAGGCCACAAATTTCCATGCAGGTTGTCGGATCTCATCTATGGTGTTGACTGAATGACATTTGAAGAGCAAGTTTTCCATACAAGTCAAACGAATTCAACTGAATGGACTATACTTTCTGGTTTGATGGCCTTGAACTACTTAAGCCAATGATCGAAAGTCATGTATTGCTGATCGCAAATTTCCTTATTGGCTTTATTGCCCCAAGAATCAAGATCACTGCAAGTTCCCCAGGGGAATGAAACCGACAATGCGTTGTCTGTATCTGTTTGCTCGCAGTCGTGGACCAGTAATTCATGTAAACAAATGACTGCAGTTAACAATGAGGTATATATATTCGCCAAACTACCCACAGACGAGTTCATGGTTCATCTGCCAGAAAAATAATCGCGCAACAACAAGCGAATCAGCATTAATTATACTTTTCTGGTGTACCCATTTCGGTGCAGAAGTTTTCGTGACTCTGCCTAACTCTGGTCTGGAATTCGTTGAGGTGGGTGCGCAGGCCTATGAACATCAAAGGAAAGAGCCATAAAATTTGACTGATCAATTAATTTGGAGCTATTTTGTAATCTTCCGGGCACGTAAATGTGAAAAACTGTACCAAAAGCCGGCAATGATGTATTCATATTTTTCATCGTACAGAACAAGCATAATTGCTACCCTTTGTGAGTGCATGTGGCCTTCTAATGTTTCCCAATACACATTGGCGGAAATCCACATTCCCACGGTCCGCAGGTTTTCTCTGGTTTCTTAGAGTTGTCACGAGATAAACTGAATAAGGTTATGGTGACGAGTTTTTGCTTCATCCGTAGTTTGATGGCCCTAGGACTACGTGAAACGGTGTGACCTCTGCATTCCATTTACAGATTGATTCATATAGTCAGCCTAACTAACTACATGACCTTGCTCGTCTGGGAAACCTGATTCGTGCAGGGCCCCACTTCCCTCCTGCATGAGTCAGCTTAATCAAACCGATCGACGGATGACTGAACGGAGAAGCGAGACCGCTGATTGGCGATGGACACGAACATGTGCTACCTTGGTTGCAGCTGATCCAGACCCAGGCTTGTTGGTCTACGAACAGAGTCACACGAGGGGAGGGTGGCTGAAAGGCCCAGAATAACGGCTATCGGGATCCGGATTCAACGACCGGTTCCAGCCGGGTGTCTGTTGTTCTGTTGAGGGCAGCGGTGGTAGGGATGGCGGTGATGATTTTGGTTGCGTTGCTCTCGACCACATGTCTCTTCGTTCAAAAGGATACAGAAGCCTGTTTCACAGACCAAATGTTTGTGTTTAGCTAACAGTGTGTAAAATCTACTCATTGATTCTTTTCTTCTTGGCTTGACGGCTGTGATTTGATAGACCACTGTAGGTTGTCGATTATAGCCAGAATTGGCAAACAGTGTAATCTGCAGGATCAGAGAGACTAATTTCCTTACGTACACTTTTTGTAGCAGGAGAAATCGAATAGACTAAAGACGTGAAAAACCTATTTTCAGGAGCGTACTACGAAGGATGTATGGAATGAATCCAGAGAATGATGCACCACATGATGTCAAATGGAAATAGGTTTTCCTCGAAAACCCAGCATTGTCGGTGAAATCTGTTTTGAGAAAAGTTGTCAGCGGTAATCGAGACGTCGACTCCTTATTATCTTCATCAACGTGACTGTTTCTGATAAGTGCATCTACATGAAAAATATCAGTTTGTCAGTACGCTCACTGGGAATTTTTAAACAACCGGAAACTTGATAACCCGTCTACTCTATCTAAATGCCACAAAAAGACCCTTCCAATTTCCTACAAAAACTGAGGATTGCCCAGGATAACAACTCTGTTAGTGTGGTATGAATCGCGTTGAACGTGAAACCCAGTAGAATCAGCTTCTCTCCTGACGAGATTGACACTACAGGGTCACTACTGCTTCCACCCGAAAGACATTTGGCACAATGCCTGTGATTACGAAATTAAGTTGGTGCGAAATAGCAATACATGTTAAACAGTCAGATTTGTAAAATTGAGGATGTTGGGCATTCAACGAGTATGGTTTGTATTGTTTTGTATAGGCCTTTGTGTGCTTTTGTGTCCTACAGGAGTAGGAAACAAGAACAAAATAGGCGGTTGTACTAATGACCCCGCATAAATGAGGTAAAGACACCGGGAAGAAAAACTAGTCGAATGAATGACTTGAGGATTTAAACTGGGTTGCTCAAAGATTCGGCTGAAACAGGACCCTGGGTTGGTAATTAAAAGACAGTCAAGTTTCTGAAGGCATTTAGCCTTAAGAATATGAAATGAAAAGCGAACCATATGGAAATATGAGGAAGTCACTTTGGGAGATAGTCATGCAAAGGCTGAGTTAAGTATGTAATTATCTTGTGAACAAACATTTTACATGCCGCCAGGTGCTAGTCACACAGTTTAATGGACAACTCGCTTAATGGTACGAAAGAAACAACTAATAACTGCTCGTCCCTGGCAGAGAGTTTTAAATTCTTTCTTTAATGAACCTAACAAATAACATTGGAAATGACAAATGAACATCAGAAAGACTATGGTATGCAAAACTGCGGATGTTGCCCTACTTCATCCGGTAGTGTCGAAGCCCTCTCGTTTCAAATGGCAACCCTCGAAAATTATTTGCACAGATGGAAGTGTGAGAAGTTCACCTCAGATTTTTGTCTACAATAACTCGTAGGTGTTTCACAGAGTCAACCCTGACAAGTGTTTCCGTGCTGATGAACGATGGTTCAGATAGGCAGACAGATAGGGAGACATAGAGTAGATATTAAAAGTATTTTGATGTTATTTTTGTGACAGGAAACATTTTCTGAACGTGAACTGTTTGTTTCACATCCATGTCACACTGAATCAGCGGAACTTTCCGAAGTATACTACCCAGCAACAGCGCTTATCGAATCGATGTTTGATTTGTCTTCAGCGACACATTTTCATTCGTTAGCACCAACGTGTATCAACATAAAATGTTCTACTGATCCTTTTGTGGATTAGAATTAACGAACGCGACTTGTTCGAAAATCCTCCAAACTGTCCGTGTACCAATTGGAGCTTTTGCAGTTTTCTGAACTGGTTACTAACGATTCCGTTTCTTGATGGTAAGACAGACGTGACCAGGAAATGGTAGACCCCAGGAAAGCATTTTAAACTCATTCATTTGCCTGCGCATACGAAAAATATCCTACGGACAGCATCGATGAACTGGAAAAAACAACTGTAACCTGCTGAGCACTGGAGTTAATCTACTTGCGGGTTTTGAGAAATAAGATTCGACGTTATTTCACGCAGCTCGAGACATGATACGATCGTCAGAAAATTTCAGCCTTGATAACGAACCTTAAATTGCTGGAGAATTCTAATCTTACGAACGGTGTTCGTGTTGCTAACTAATGACCACAAGGATTAGCAAACAGTAAATGGATAAAAGGTGTCGCGCCCAAACTGAGTTTGGAGTGTATCGAAAATTCGATGCATCATGTGTTAGGTGTTATGGTGGAAAACAACTTGGGGTGGGGAGTCTTGCTGGTAAAGTATGCTGAAAGTCATGTGTATATGGACCTAGGACAGCAAACAAATTCATTTTATGTGAGGGTTGGGGAGACGCAGTCAAATGTGGATTACAAAACCCCGGGAACATCAGAGCATACGAACTGTGCCCATACATCCAAGGCTCTTGATCCATGACGGACGTGAGAAAAAAATGACATCCAAGGCGAACCTGTCGGGTTCATAAACAAGCTGAATGCGGATCATTAACAGCATCCCTTCTGCAGCCCCCTGCTGGCCGCCGCACCCTTCTTGAAAATTGATATACACTGTTGTTTCATTAGTAAAGGAAGTAAAGGATAAAAACAACAAAACATCCCTGGAAGAAAGCAAGCTCCTGTTAATTTAAAAGACAGAATGCTGAGCTAATAGGATGGCAAAACTTAACTAAACAAGAGAATAACAAACTGTAGAAACCTTGACCCAATGATTATTCCTCAACAATCCTTGGCCGAATAGTTCTTTTTTGTATGCTAAATATAGAGAATCGATTGAACAATCAGAAAAACTTACTGTCTGTTTGTTTACACAGTACCGATTGGCAAGTTGCAACTGTTGGTAGAGCACTTTTTGACAGGAACCGGGTAAACTTCGATATTAACATAGTGCTCTTCTGTCGTGTTGGTTTTAGTTGGCCATCTGGTCCCCCTTGTCCCCGAGGGAATTTCTGCAATGTGTCTGCATCCCAGAAACATAGTTTTCTTATTCATTTACATTTTCTCTTTTCGTTTAACAAGAGGGGGCTCAGAATTTGCATTAAAACGTCTGTTCTGCTCATTTGAGACTGTTTTTATCTTATAACCAACCCAGCAAATCTGATATAGACTTGACATCCAGTCAACTAAAGGAGACAATTGACTCAGAAATATCTTGTGGATTTCGCAAAGATAAATGAAACTGTACAAAACAGGAATTATTCATTTGGGACAGAAGATCAGGTTGTAAGAGGAAGCGATGAACTTGCGTTCTGTCACCGATAGGGAACTGATACTCTCAATACCGATTTTCTTGACATTTCCATCACCGTATTTGGGGTCGGATTCTGCTAATGCAATCAATATACCTAACGAAACGAGTAATGTTGCGAGATGAAAGATCTTTGGTCATGATGCCGGAAGAGGGATGTAAATACTAAGGTCAACAACACAATGTCATCTGCGGATGATCAGTGGCGACTCAAAGGTTCAGATTAAGTGTACGTCTAAATGGTAAAGTGTCTATGTGCGCTCTGCAGACCACTGGTCAGCAGATCGGAAATGGGCTTGCCTCCACCAATTATTGACTCTCCAAATCCAGTCTGGTAACAAGTGGACCTTGATGTACCTTTCATACTAACTACTACAATCAATCTAGCTTCAATAAACCAGTTATACCGATTATCTGTTGTGTTGCCTGACCTCGTTTTTGTTCCAGCGTCCGCCAAAAGAGCTCATAGACAGGGTTTGTGTATACTCTTTTACATGTGTATGTGCCTATGTGTGTGTGCGACTATGCATGATGATTGCCAACGTCCTTACGGAAAATCCCCGCATGGATCTGTAATTTTCTCTTAGCAACATTAGCCATTGTGAATCGCATCGCTGCACAGGTTGCAATTTAGTAAACGATTTAGTCAGTTAGTCTGTCTGTCTGGTTTATTCGGTGACCAGGCTCCGAAAATTTGAAAGCAACTGATGTTTTCGAACCGGTGGCATCCAGTGTTAGAATTCTGTTAGACTGGAAATAAATATACGAGATCAGACGACTTTGGCGTGCTTAGCAGTGTTGATCTTACAGAACTGATATGAAATAAAATGACAATGCAGTTGATCATTGGATAATGCTGAGAGGTGGCGATTCGAATGCATCAAAGAAGTGCATCCCTAACGGTTAGTGCACTTGAAACATCAATGAGATGAGTAGTCGTGATGTGTAAAAATGCGAACTGTCATTGATAACCATAGATGGTTTCAGCTTTTTGCCGATTACCAGCCATCTCCACGGCATTGTAACGCCAAACCCCTGGTGA
Organism: Fasciolopsis buskii; assembly: GCA_008360955.1. Taxonomy (NCBI): domain Eukaryota; kingdom Metazoa; phylum Platyhelminthes; class Trematoda; order Plagiorchiida; family Fasciolidae; genus Fasciolopsis; species Fasciolopsis buskii. The sequence continues at coordinate 27,274 of LUCM01005375.1, forward strand.
GCAAATATGAGTTTGACAGTTTAGCTTGGCTATCCGGGCTGATTCTCTACTAACTACTCAACTTCATCACCACCTGACTATGTGACGTATCCGTCACCGATTTTTCAATACTGGTAAAGATAACTTTTCTGCAGACAAGCTAGCTAGACCAGAGATCATACAAAAGACTGAAACATAACACAGTTTGATTGATTTACGTGGAAAAAGTCGATTTCTTTAAGCAGTATACAAAATCATCAGACAAAGCGAAACAGAGTTTTGTGTTCCAGACATCAAAACGCCCATAGGATTAGGAGAATGAAGTAAAACAGCATGTGAAATTATCATAAAACATCAGTGAATTCCATGCAATATTTGTCACGTTATGGAAAGTTTTGTTATTCGGATTCCCTAAACACTGACATACACCTGCCTTGCATGGTATTTAATAGCCATTCATCCAGAATCAGAGTTCTGAACTTGTCTTCCAGAGAATTTCTTTTCATATACACATAGGCACAAACTTTGTGAGCATTTCTTCTAGGTTCTCAATAAAGTTTAAATGAGGACTATGCGCAAACCAATCTAAACATTCGATACCGTGCTTTTGACCTACAACTTGGACAAATCTGACTCACGTGCAGACTTTCTATCGGTAACATTTTAGGTGTTAGTGTAAAATTATACCAAAAATATTAGGGACTGGCTAAGAAGTCTGTCTTCCGGACTACCTGATGAACCTAAGTGTGCTGGCATATTTCAGGACCACGTAAGGGTAAGCAGTTCATCTTGCAGAAGTGTCCACCTAAGATGGAGCACGATTCAATCGTGCGTGAACAAGGTCGAAATGTGCCGGGTGGAAAGGCCTTTCCGAGTAGTTCTGACGAAGTCTCGAGTGGTACTGACTCCACTGAGAACGGGCTAGCTGGAAGATATAATTATCACGGCATTTACCATCTAGGAAAGAGCAACAGTTGACTTACGAGAGTTTCAGTGTGACGTAATGATATCTATTTACCGAGCGGGGCTACTACATTACCTGTTCCAATCTAAAAACCGTTTTTACTATGACGCACCTGAAGCAAGTATCGTGGAAGGGGCATGCCCCATAGCCACTAGGGCGCACTACAAGGAGGATGATGGGGGAGAAGTAGTAATTGCGACCCGCATACTGGAGTGGCGATGAACCACGTAAGGTCCAACTAAGCCACATGTGCTAACCACCGGACGTCAACGAACTGCCATCAATCACCAAAATCAAATCACCAATAAACCGTCGCATTCATGATGTTCATATAGTTTGAAGTGAAATATTTGCTATATGTCTACATTAATAGCTGCAATAATATTAGCCATCGGAATCACCAAAACTGAATTCATTCAACTTTGAAAATTACACCATGTCACTAACTAATCCCGATATTGTGACATCACGTTCATTTTTTCACGGTGCCATACAAAGCTTTACTGTCATTGTTGGGATGACCATCCATTTTTTTCGGATGGAACTATTTTGCCATGTACTTTCGAGGAAACACTAAGTACACCGTAACCATCAGTTTTAGGCCATTCTATCATCAGTCAAGATAAGGAAACGAAGCCACGGTTGTCTTCTATACCAGATAGTCTCCGGAATATTTGTTTTGCGGTCTTTCCAGTAGTTACCTGGACCCTGAGGACTAAAATTGGGGGATTCTCAGTGAAGCCGGTATTAACGGACAGACTGTACACAAAAACCGTTATCAATATACATTTTTAGGCGAGAAGTTCCGCCTTCGAATTTTGCTGCACCGCTGAATACCATATGGTAGTCAGGTACAGAATAAGCGAAAGTTCGTTTCCATTTATTTGGGAACTCTTCACTGATTAAATGAATCAGAAGATGTGGGCCAGTTAGGCGGGAGTACCACTTGTGTTTTTGCTCATTCCAAAAATAATTGCTTTCCACTTTTCTGACTGACTGGCTGTTGCGAAGACAAAAATATTCCGTTCATCAGATAAGGGACTGCATCTGTCCGGATTAAATTAACACGGACATGTGGTCACGGTCCGTTATCATTACAGGGGAAGTAATTGTATTCGGTTGGACTGAAGCTTTTTATCACACTATACGCACGCACGCACACACACACACACACACACATACACACACACACAAGTGAGTGACCTTCAGGCTGAACATCTTTACGAAACCTATTTGTTGATAATAACTGCACTATTGTTACAAGATAAAACATCCCGAGGGGAGGAGACGTTCCGGAAAGGTAGAGTTCTGGTAATCAAACCCAGCTGTCAATCATCTGAGCCAAAGTAAAAGTACTGTTTCATTCAGCTGATGAAGCGAAAATAATGTCCTAATAGTAGACAAAAACCCATAGAATATCTACAACTAGCTGGGAAGGCAGTCTTTTTTCTGTTCCATCTTGACGGATTTTCCTTCTCGGACAGAAATCGATACAGGTGATTTCGTATTTATTGGCTGACAGTAAGATCCAAGTGTAACATGAAAATTTACTATTTTTGGTAAGTTTTGTACAGAATGATTTTGACTGGCATAGTATTGATCCTTGGATCAATTGGTCGTGTCCACTTTCTGCCCGAAATGTTCGGTGTCTACCGAAATTCTAATCGAACAAGGAACAAAATTTCCAATCGTTGACCTTCACCTAATGTCGTCAGATTTAACAGGAATTCAGATTCCCATCTAGCACTTTCATTCATTTCGATACCAATTTCCTAAATAGATTAACATTGATTATCAACCGATTTGAACATACATCATGCCACTTATGAGTCTGCCTGCTAAATACCTCATTGTTCATCCGTTATCACAATAGTTTAAAATAAAGGTTTTCCACTATATAGTCGAAATAGATTTCAGTTCATATGTTCTTATCTGATAAATGCGTGCGACTGTGAGGGGAAATGATGAGGCAGGTCAGGATATTGACGAAAAGACCACAGGATTTTAAACTTTCTGTGTATTCAAGTGTGTGGTGTGACAAAAGTCGGAACACGTTAGTCACTTTCGGGATGCGAGCGCATTTGACCAGATTAGCTTAAACGTCACGGCCGAACTGTATGGACAAGGTGCATCATTGTCTTAGTTGGATGCGTGAACGAAATTTGCCCGGGAACACACGACCGGTTTCGCGGTTATTGTCGCTCGTCAGGTATGCGTACCCGGCACTCGCTTTTCCAATCCAATTTATGCGAGTACACCTTGATAGAATTTGGATGCAAATGCTTGAGTTCACATTCCCTTGATTCGTCGTTGACTGGCAACTGCTCCCAGTATAATCTGCATCCTTTAGAGTTATCTAATTTGCCAGTAAGCTAGAAATGCCACCTTACCCTATTTTAGCCACAATACTTGCATCTCGACCGTCACACATTTAGAATCCTGTAGAGAGAACGAAGTAAAACCTGTTCGCAATAACTGGACCTGTGTATTGCTAAAAATATAATGTCAATAAACAAAAGTAGTCACTGGGCCCGCCATTATCCTACGGTAATTTATCGATCATTTTGATATGGGGTTCACCACCTCCAGTATGAAATTGGTTTCACCTCGTACGTTACGAAGTATTAGAATTCCAAGGCCAGTATCCACTAGTAAGATAACTAAATTATCATGTCAGGACATGAAAAACATCGCAGACAGCATCAAGATTCAGGCTACAGTGTGTTTTTATGTTAAGGGTAATCTGGACCCAACTGGGTTTTCTTCAGATTAACGTCAACCTGAAAATGAATAAATTCACACAAGATAACATACCCACTCAATGCTGATAGAGTGAAACAAGAAGCTTCGTTCGGAGATAGTCATTCCTCTACAGTGCCTGCTATTAGATAAACAAGCTAATTTCTCCGTCGCCGTAATGATAAAATATCCCCAGTTCGCAATGGATTCTCTTTTGACCGGATTCTAAGTTTCTTCTCATTTTATCTATCTGAAAGTGAACAAATTGGACAAGAATAAGTAGGAAAATTACTTTCTGGATTAACTTCTTCCTAGAAATGTTCATTTTTAAGTGTTATGTGAGTCGCCACACCACATTTATCCATCAATAAAACTAACGGTTCACCAGTTTAAGATGATCAACGGTTTCTACTATTGTGCAAGTCAATTATATTTCATGCCATAAAGCGTAATTAACCCATACTCCATGTCGGTTTAAAATTCGAGCTTTTCAATATTAGTACCCTGTATCTGGATACTGGTGCAAGAAACATCGATGGAAAATCTAAGCCCGATTAAAGGAAAGAAATTTTGTAGTGAAATGCCAACATGAATACGATCAAATTTGCCATCAAATTCGGATACAATTTCCTCCAGGAAATTTATGCCATTGGGTAGTTTTATACGTTTAACATGAAGTGGATGGTTTCCATATCTAGTCAAAAGAACTGCAAGGGGTTAAACACAAAATTCTATAGAGACTAAGTTTATTTATTCATTCAAATATCCAGAATATTATGGTATGAAAATATCATAATGTTCATTACTAAAAGCTATCCGAGTCTAGTAAAGAATGGTCAGAGTCAGTAAAACGACACAAATCCCCATATCAAAACAAAACCAACATACACACAGTTTCACGTCAAAATGATGTGACTCCTGAATCGGAAAATCAAAATTGTTTAGGGCGCTGCGCAGAACTCCCACTTCTATCCCACTATCTTTCGCAGGTGAGACTAACCAATGTAGATACAGGATTCTTCAGTGCTATTTGTGTTTACGAGTCAACTATTTCCAACAGAATGCCGAAATTCGAAAACGATGATATCCAAAACCGTAATGAGGATATATCTGACTGGAAGCTTCCTCTGCTCTTAGCAAACTGGATTGTCGTAGTAGATCACCAAGTGATTCATTTTACCTGCGGATCAGCGGAAGCACAGTCCATGAACATTATTCGGTAGAAAATTGATTTCAATGTGCAATAGCTCAAACGCGTATGCAGTCTGAGTAAAGTGGACGGAAACTAAAAAGAATAGAAAAACTCCCTGCCAGGCGAATGAACTTTTTTGAGAACTCGTGAGAAAATTCCACCCAATTTTGTAAATGTCTGCCCTATTGAACACGGAATTCCTGGTCCGAGGTATCGACAACACGCATACCACTGAATCGTTATCTGGGCTCGTCTGACGTTGATGTTTTTGTCCAGCCTATCCTCATATCCGTCGCAGATGTCCCATGTCATGCCAAGAAAACCCCTCATCTAGCATGTCCTAGATATTACGCAGTCATACAACTATTCAGAGTATGTGGTTTATCAGTAAATTGCAAGCAGAACTGAGGGAGTGAATAGTGAATCTGTTCTGTTATTTTCTGATTTCATAGATACGGAAGTAACCAGTGATGATAGGAAACTCTCGGGGTATTCCAAAATTTGATAAGGAAAATCAGTTAGGAATGGCAAACCTAACTAGGGAAGCATAGGATGCTCCCCTAGGCTTAATTTTCTACCTTCCGGCAACAGTTCCTGTTTTAAATTTCATCTCTTTGGTTTTGTTTATTAGTGAAACAACAATGTACTTCAATTACAGGACTGGGGTACTGGCCAGCAGGGGCCCGTTAAGAAGAGAAGTTGACTGTCGGTGGGGGATTCTAAGCATCCACCTTCAAGTTTACAAGTCATGACGTTGGCTTCTTGACAATCGCTTGTTGAAGTAGAATTTAGAAAAATTTCGTCATTATTTGATGATTTCTAGTTGTTTGACCTTTTCCATCACATATTTTCTACGATACCCAGCACTAGGAGGTATGATAACTAAGGTTCGAATCCAGTAGATAAATGTTAACATTTATGGTGGTTCGATTCAAAAATCATGTGATACCTCATGACTGAGCTTTCTTTCAAAATGCAGTCAAGTACATCCGTCAATCCTAACTGTGGCTACTTCGGAATGGATAGGTTTAAATACGGGGCGTTCAATGGTCCGGCGATATTTTTTCGTTGAAAGTAAATAATGGAGTTAAATAGGGTAGACTTCGAAGCTAGATGTGGCATAACCTGAGTCATTTTCGCGAACATGCAGTTTTACTAGCGTTTGACTCTTGAGCGGAATGCAACCTACAAGGCTGTATTCTTGATTATCGGTGGTAAGCAACCATATGGGCAGAACCTTCCCATGATATCTCACAAAAATTCATACGCCTGGCAGGGAGTTTTTCTATTCTTTTTAGTTTCCGTCCACTTTACTCAGACTGCATACGCGTTTGAGCTATTGCACATTGAAATCAATTTTCTACCGAATAATGTTCATGGACTGTGCTTCCGCTGATCCGCAGGTAAAATGAATCACTTGGTGATCTACTACGACAATCCAGTTTGCTAAGAGCAGAGGAAGCTTCCAGTCAGATATATCCTCATTNCGGTTTTGGATATCATCGTTTTCGAATTTCGGCATTCTGTTGGAAATAGTTGACTCGTAAACACAAATAGCACTGAAGAATCCTGTATCTACATTGGTTAGTCTCACCTGCGAAAGATAGTGGGATAGAAGTGGGAGTCCTGCGCAGCGCCCTAAACAATTTTGATTTTCCGATTCAGGAGTCACATCATTTTGACGTGAAACTGTGTGTATGTTGGTTTTGTTTTGATATGGGGATTTGTGTCGTTTTGCTTACTCTGACCATTCTTTACTAGACTCGGATAGCTTTTAGCAACCACGATCTGGTATGGAATAAAAAGATATTTCCGAACAACTTATGCCGCAGATGTAGACGTTACAATGAGTTTTGCGACCTTCCGCTTCCGCAGTTCTGTTTCTTAACCTAGTGTGAATTCTGAAATGAACGGCAACTTTAGCCACGAAATGAATGTTATTTTAAGGTCGCTCATATTTACTTTAAGCAACCGGAACTTACTAGACGTTATCCAGGTGCCGATAAACGACGAAAGTTCTTGCCGACTGTCAAAATTAACGATGTGTTTTAGTTTCGACACACTGAAAGGAAGTCAATAAATAATTATGTTTTCGCTGTCGTATGAGACGAAGATTTTTCGCCTCGTGAATTATTGACTTTCGGCGCATTTAGAAGTTGCATTTTAAAGGCCATTGTAGTGAGTCTATCTGCAGGAGCCCTGATACAACTCGAGACAACTTCGAGTTTTCCTGTGTATACAACCAGCCAATGGGAACTATGGCAGCAGACGATCGTCAAGTTCAAACAGGCCTCGAATGCCATTGGATGGAATGGATTCCACCAACCGGGATTCCGTGTATTTTGTGTATAAACGCTTGTTTTATAAATAAACCTTGAACCTGAATGTTTCTGAGCTGTTATGGTCTTCTCCTCTTCTTTATTTGCGTAGCATCTCTCGGATTCAATCCAGTGCTCACTGGCAATCTCTGTCCGTGCGTTACTGCTAGGGGTCAAATTACCTGTTACCATTTCAATCACTTATACTACCGTTATATAACAAACTTTCTGAAATGGAGGAGCGAGAACGGTAATAACGGTTAGATTTGGGCGGTATAATATCTTCTATTTACACGTTCCTCAAGCAGGCGTGATTTGCACTTTCTCAGCTGCAGTTACATTGGGGATCGTGATAATTGCGTCTATGCGAAAATAGCACTGTTAATTAAAGGGAACAGATGGATAAAACAATGAGGATCTTTTTTACGAATTTTTACCCCATTGGGCATCATCCAACACTGAACAGTTTGCAGTTCGTTGTAGTTTTTCATCCGGATATCCCAAAGGATTGATTGGTAACAGCCATATTCCCACAACCCAATTTCGGCGAGTTTACGTCCTGGGCTTGCTGTTCATCCATTACTGATCACGTGTGACGAAATCGACTCATTGTTTCTGCAGCATTCTTGTTGATATTCTGTTTATTGTTTGCCTTCATCAGGAATAGAGTTTACTAGACGATTGGTTCTTCATCAATTTGCACCTTAAACGAACTCCGATTTTATATCCAGAATCAGTCTTCGTTCACTGGAGGCTAGTACAAAGCGCACTCCATGCGATCATCTGAAATTCTCCAATACTACCTTTGTTCTGCTATTGATAATTCGCTGGTTTCGTTCTGTACAAACACGCATTCATCGTCCTGTACTACACAGAAAAGATAAGAAATCGAGGACGAGTTATGAGGGATCAACATTCCGAGAGATAAATCGAATGATGTTTGGATGACGAGTAGCAAATATAAATCATATTCTGTCAACAACCTCCATTACCGATTCATTTCTTTTCTCAGGCAGTTAGTTTCGTTAAGCATCGTAACCTCTGAACTAAGGGTTTCGGTCGGAAGTTTCATCACCAACAGAGATGGCGTCATCATGAACACCTAGGCTGGTAATGAATAACCCTTTACGCAAACAGCAAGCCTAGTGAATAAAAAGTTTCGCATCAAAAATTTTATCCCCTGGTGACCGTATTTTGTGGATCTTCTGATACTCTCCTCCGAGGTTTTGTTTGATATCCTACCTTTTTCATCAGTGGATACGTAAACGTATGCTTCAATTAAGCACATGCCAGCATACCATAATGTACCGGAAAAAGTGGAATGGCGCATGTCAGTTACGCAAAAGACGAATGAGAGCGATTAATTGCACCATTACTTGTTCTATGAGCAACCCTAACTATGAGTGGTGTAATCACCTACTTATTGCGCATCCATCTTTAATGCAAATGATTTAGGCCGTTCAACTTTCTTTCACTGTTATTGATAATACGATATGAGTTTAGTTCACTAGAGATGTGTCATTCACGTAATTAGGCGTGGCTGCGCGTGACAGTCAATTTTAGTTATGATAGCAGCTTTTGTGGAGGTTTTGGAATGACAGGCCTAAAAGTCCTCGCCCACGGCTGCTTTTCCATAAACAAGTCGATACAGCGTTTAGGTAGGGGACCAAAGAAGGTTCTACAAGAGAATTTAAATTGTGATGGCGAAGAAGGTAGGTTTGTGAATATGCAAACTCAACCACGCAACCTGCAAAGATTGGTCTATGCAGATGAGTAACAACCATAGAAACCCAAAAAACAAGTTCACTATCTACGTGCGAAACAAAACAAACGTGTTTCTGAGAGAACAGGGTTAACAAATTTTTCATTCTTGCACAAGTCCAACGGCCCTAACTAAAGCAGAATTTTTGTGGAGTACACAACGAACACTGCCGTATTTCAATTGTGGTAATTTTCAGATGCAACAATAAGATGAAGTTGATGTGTTTCGAAATATAATAGAAACTTATTCTATTTAGGGGTTGGACGTAATTTTGTCATACAGTGATAACCATTATATATTACTTCTACTATAACCATGTTGACATAGGAAACTCGCCGCGCATGTAAAACGGGTCACTGAAGTTGACAAGCATTCACGGACAATCCTCTCGTCCTTTATTCACTGTCAAAACAAAATAATAAAGACAGCGAGAAGTCTTTAGGCTTTGTTCATGTAATTGTTCGGTGGTTCAGTATAGGTGGGATTGGTACCATCAAATAAAGCATATGAAATTAAATCATTTTTAGGATTTCACACAGGTAACAATTTTTTGAACCCGTCTACCAGTTTGCAAAATTTTCACTTGGATCATACCGATTTGTCTGACTGACCTCTAAAATGCACACGTAATGCCACTTATAAGAGAATCTTCAGTAGACGAAAAATGTATGCTTATCGGGTTCCTGACCCTAGGTGATAAATCGCATTGGGAGCCTAACAAACAATGGCAGAATTTACTCATTGGTCGTACCCGAGGTGGTTACGTGGTGAGGCATCTGCCAAGTAATTTGGAGGTTGTCGGTCAGACTTTGACTCGTGCTGTCAGCTTTTGAATGCGTAATGAATAACTGGATTTCCATTCCAGACACCGGTTTATCTCTTATCCATAAATCACCATGGTCAGCAGTTTCTCTTTATAAACAAAAACTGTTTAGATGTGATCAGTTCCTGTTTCGTAAAGTTCAACATATGTGTGATTCATCAGATTAGCAGCAGTACCTTGGTAAGCCTTTCCGGGTCTAAGGCAACAAGAATAATAATACTAATTGAAAATAAGGTTGATAACGCTCATATTCCATAAGTATTTGATATTGCAAAACTCATTTTCACTGTTTCTTGGTCACCTCAACTAATCATTCTGCACAATTATTCAAACAGGAAAGCAATTTTTTCCCCTCACTGTTCATTCTATACCTAATGATTTCAACAAATTCATTTTGAGAAAATTCGCAGGAACTTGTGATTCATATGCACATCTGTAACCAAGACCATGAAAATGACGTTGGAAACATGTGGTGAGTTTACGTGCAATCACTTGCAGCTTCGCGCTGGGGTGCATAGACAAACAACGAGTGGGAACCGCGGCGAAAAGCGATCGTGAAACCCAAACATTTATCTGGGATGATCGGACGGGAAGTATCATACCAATCGGGATATCTCTAATCTTGTAAGCGAACCATGGGCTATAAACAAAACGCCGTAGTAGTCTTCTCGCTGTGTTCGCTTGTTCAGCTTGGGTTGAAACCAACTGAGTACCTTTTGTTGGGGAGGCGGTCACATCACAAATTGCCGCAGCCAGAGCAGCTTTCGCGAGCCGACAACACTTTTGGCGCCACCATAATATCCGGCTTCCCCTCGAGGAAAGGATGCATAATGACACAGTTTGTAGTGTTCTACCTGACGGTTGTGAGACCTGGCCTGTTTCCGTTGACAATGCTCGGCCCCCTTCTGTGTTTAACCATCGATTTATCCGAAGCATTGCTCGTGTCTAGTGGGAACATCGGGTGAGCAATGACCAGATGCGTCGGCGTGTGTGACAGTCGACCCTGAATGAGATAATTGCTGTACATCGAATTCGGTGACTTGGACAGGTATTGGGTATGCCTGTCCATTGTCTGCCGTTTTGGGTTCTTTTACGAGTGTTGGGCAAGGCTGGAAAAATGGATGTGTCGATCAGGGTATGACTTGGCGTAGATGTATGACGAAATTAGCTTCGGCTTTCTTCTCGGTCGGTGCTTTCCGCCTTCCTAGTTGGGGCCCAAAAAATGAGGACTATTGTTGACTGGAGACGCTGAATGATATGGTATGAATGCTGTGTGGTCTGTCGGTATAACACATTCCTCTTAAAAGTGACCCAAAAACAAACAAAAAATCACGAAATATGTACGGCGTAAACACCAAAATATCGGTTGGTTTGCAGAAGTTAGCAAATTTGTTAGCTTATCTGTTCCCGACTTCAGTCCGATTTACAAGGTGTTGTTGACATCATGCCGGTTGTCAAGCCAATATACATATAAATACACATATATAAATATGTCTTATCACAATCGACTCTGTAGCATCAGGAGTGTGCATGGAAGCTCCTCGTCGAAGAGTTCACAGGAGAATCTCAACTGTGATTTGTTGATAATTTATTGTCAGTTGGGCTGAGCCAACCTTAGGAACGAGGGCACACTCCTGATGCCACAGATTCGATTCTGATGAGACAGACATATCAGTTCGGAGTGTACGAGTATGTGGATGTTTGGACAAGAGAGCACCGGGTAAGCATACCTGACGAGCGACAATAACCGCGAAACCGGTAGTGTGTTCCCAGGAA
>LUCM01005376.1:0-24391 GCA_008360955.1 Fasciolopsis buskii
ATTCGTTGATAATTGTTTGTCAGTTGGGCTGAGCCAACCTTAGGAATGCGGGCAGGATGCCCTAGAATATGCATATGTATTTCTTTTTATATATATGTATATATATATATTTATATATATATATAATCAGCAATTTATATCTGGATGTTTGAACAAAATTTGCCCGCGATCACCCCAGTGGTTCCCCCTCGTGTGTGAGTACCCGTTTATCCATTTTACCAGCATTACTGGCGGGCATAATTCCCTGAATTTTATTCTTTACCTTCATCGTTCGCGAATATCTACGTAGAACCTTGCCTGAATCCTTAGGTTTTGTCACTTGTTTTCCTGTTGATTATTTTGTGTTTTATTTTGTCACTCTGTAAGAATTTACAGTTCGGAATTATTTTATATTTTTTAGGTTCTCGCATGTTTTGTGCATACCGAAGCTTCAATGTTTTTTCACCTTTAAGATAATTGACATCTTTCAACTCGTTCACTGAAATTTTAAATTCTTTGCTCTTCTATTCTTTACCGGCTAATGCCAATCAGATATAGGTACCGCCCAACACGTAAATGGCTTTTTCAATTTGGGTAACCGTGAGCAGCAGTATTTTGGTTGCAATTATTTTACTCCTGATGAAGTGGTTCTGTTATTTTGCTTTCCTCGCCCTGGCATCAATAGGATTTCCTGAATTGGACTCTGAAAATTAATTTCCTGAATCCAGGTTGACCGTTCAGTCTCGTTCGTTTAGCTCCAGTGAACAACTGTTCTCATTTGTTCCCAAAACCCATTCAATAACCAAATAAGTGTTTGCTGAGCCCGACAGCTTTAGACGAAGCACCGCCTCATACATGGATCCCGTATACAAAGCGTCCGGCTCTTTACTGCGTGATATATTGGAGAATCATGTGGTTCTATGATTTAACAATTTTTAGGGTTGCGGTTTCCGATTCCATCCCTCTCCTTTAGTTTGCCCCAGGGACATGCTCCTTCCACAAAACTTATGCACGTAATTTCATAAATATGGAAAGTGACATTGTTGGGAAGACCGTAAATAGTTGTAAAGAGATCGTTAATAAACAGAAGAAAGTGAGTGAGAGAAAGTGTGGAATCTCGAAACCACTTAAGTCTTTATTCAAGTTCTATCTGAATCACCGTTCCCCTTCATGGAACTGAATAATTCGCGACGCTTGACAGTACATAACTAAATAACCGACGTGATCCGTTTAGCAAATACCGCAGAGATACTGAGAACAGTTTCAAATGGACGTTATCTCTTCTGGAACCTTAGTGTCGGGTATCGTCACCCGAAAACCCGAAGAGTAAAGAATATTGCTCAGTTTGCTAATTTCACGCCTCGATAAAGAGTCCAGCAATGGCTGGTGAATCGACATGATCACCAAAAGAAGATGGCAAATATTCTAGACTTTCTGAAAAGCGGGTCCAAAAAACGATTGTAAAGGGTGAAAAGACAATAATGCTTCCCATGAATAATTAGTCATAGCACTTGATGTTTCAACCTCCGTTCATGTTTTTCAGCCTCTAAGAATTGCGTTACTAAGGGTATACATTGCTGGGACTCCAGAACTTGCAGTAACGAAATAGTTGGTTTTCAGTGTCGCTCAAGTAGCGAAGTACAGCAAGTTTATAGACATGAGAATCTAGGCAATGGAAAAAACCAAAAAACTAGATGATGGTTAAGCCCTGAGGGCCTAGAATTATTGACCATTTGTGATCTAAGTATTATGGTTACAAGCTGCCTATTCTAAGACAGAGCTAAACAAACCACCGTCTGATCTGTATTTTTATCCGGTCAGAAACCGGTATTTTGATATTTTCAAAAAGAGAATGCAGAGCCTACCGATGTTACATATCTTTGATCTCTGAAACCATAGAAAGACTTGAAAAATTCAATCGCGAAGACAGCCCAAAGCGAAGTTCGCCCTGATCCGTTACGTGACCACTGAATCGTTAAATTTTCATATTGAAGAGCTATTGCTTGCTAGCCTAGGCGTCCTTACCAGTTAGGAACAATGCAGTCCTTAACCATTTGAGCACTTCTTTCACAATTCATATTGTTTGTCACGTTGTCCGTCTTCTCAAGAATGTTGATGACTTGGCTATCTCTATCTCCACGTTTACTCTCAGAAAGAACTAGCATCGGAAAAAACTGGTATTCCCCTAAAACCACCCTCCACATCCTCCGCTCCTAAACTTAAAGTAATCAGAGGTTGAACATATAATTACCCAAATCTTTCCCCAAATCTGTATCATCCTATACATTCAAGATAAACCTAGGGAATGAAACTGATATGTAAAATACTCGTTGATTTCTTTCGAAATCTAGTCCCACGACCTTCGCACATCTAAACTTTGCACAAAATTTATTGAATAAGAATACAGTTTAACTTTGGCTGTGACCAAATGCACGCTGTATAAAAGAAAACCTTACTAATTTACGTTCTTCTGATATAGGGTCATGCAAAATAGCATGAAGAACTAAGACTCGATGGATTTATCTGACAGAAAATTTACGGAAGAGCAGAAATTAATTAACCAAATGTTCACTTCATGCAGTTACCTTTAATGTCAGCACGCCCAGCCAGAAAGGACGAAAAGCTGCCCTAGCTAGAACTCTTGAAAATTTTGAAATATATAAGATTCCACTTACGCGATCGCTCGTAGTAATCCAAATGCAGTCTATTTCTTTTGCGCCACTCTTTGCGGGTCAGATGATTAGGTATCGAGTGCTGGTAGTCAGGCTGGCGCTGAGATCACTCTGTGCGCACGAGCCAAAAGTGCACAATTAAAAAGGATCTCAGTGAATAGTCTTTTACGCACAGTTCGTTTGGACTGTTCTGCAAGTCCCAATGGACTGAAGGTTGCCACTTGTTCGTAGCATCTATCTATTCCCCAGTGATTGCAGCTCTACCGAGGCCAAAGAAAGCGTCAACAGGGATTATCCCGACTACTCCAAGTGTGCATTCAATGTACTTTGTGGTCATTGCTGGTAATTGTAATGCCCAAATTGGCTAATCAGCAGAGACGGGAGGGGACATTTGAGGCCCATTTTCTATCCAAGCCGACAATGTCGAAAACCGTGATCGTCCCATCAAAGCTAATCTCAAACACAGATTACCTCTGATTTTGTAATAAAAAACGACAGTGGCTCACCCAGCGTCCTCCATTGCTTTTCCAGGGTTGGGCCCAGATAGGTCACGATTTCATTGGCAATCGGTGGCATGGATCAATAGGTCCACATCCGTGGACTCAAATGGTACTTTAGTCAATGCTCGTTTTTGTTTGCACTTAATCTGTGATCACGATAATGCATGAACCAAGCTTTCTGCGCAGCCGATGTCAGTTCTCGTCGGATCTTCCAACGAGGTTATTTTCACAACGAAATGCCCAAGACTGATAAACACTGGGACCAGATCAAAGAAGCCGCATACTGAGTGGCAGATTCCACGCGGGATTTCACAACATGAGAAAATCAGAAATGATATATCTCAATTTCAATTGCTCTGTTGGTTACTGGTACATTCGTCTGACCGGACTCAAAATAAAATATAACGCGCAAGGCCCTGAGATTTCAAGTGACTAAGCTACTGTGAAAAGACAGAGAAAAACACTTTACAGGCAATGTTGGCAAATGGAAAAGACACCAGCTTCACACAAGAGTTACGATGTCAACTCCTGATTAGTGGTATAAAGTTGGTTGTGGGCAGCCATTCGAGGACAGCGAAAAGTATGACGGTTTTAGTCAGTGAATTGCTTTATGTGGGCCGGTTGGACTGCTGGTTAGAGACTCTCGATTTCGTCCCTCCAAAAGGCTGTTGGAAACAACAAGTGACAAGACTGAATTCCACGAACAGTGAGGCCCTAGCATCCAAAAACTTTTTAATTTTAATTAGTTCTTCGACTTAATACTCCGTAAGTGATCTACTTTTGTCACTTTCTTTTTGTCCTTTTAGCAGGTGTTGTGGTGTGACAATCAAAAGTGCAACACCTTGGTACAAGGTGGAAAACTTTAGTAGTTACAAGTTACTTCCCTTCCTAGCTTGGTTTCAGTACAAGCCGCTCGAGCTTTGACAGGGTGCAATCCATTCAGTTTAAGTTCATGCACCTTAGGTTTGTTGCCACTTCCGCCAGTTAATATGCACAGTGCACACAGTTATTCGTTTAAATCTACCTCTTCTTTTTGATACACTTTTTACTTACTTGGTCGGAGCAAGCGGGATTCGGAAATTAATTTGCATACTTATATAAGTACTATTTCTTCCTGCATTAGAAGTTTCAAATTACAGTTGTGTGTTTGTGCAAGTAGCTCAACAACTTAATTTTCTGCGACAGCAACATTCGTGTGATGCACTGTTGACGCGTCCGGGAACGAGCAGTGAGCAAGAAAAAGAAGGGAAGCAGGAGCAGGAAGTGTCTCGTAAATCTGTAGGATATTGTGTACCCTCAGGTCATGGGAAATCGAAATCGAATAGTGATTCCGTATGTTGAACCGTATTATAAATATGGTCGCAGTGGTGTTACCACGAGATTCTTTCAGAATGATGAGTTTTACATAACACGCTTGGTGAAGTAATGGAGAGTAACTCTCATAAAACGATCCCAGTTTAAACGACGGGAAAATACTACACTAGAAAACGAAACCTTGAAAATGCATGGAAATTGCTGACTCAAATTATAATGTCTTTCTTAGGATCTACGTTCAGCCGGAGAAACAACTGCTCAACAGTTGATCACTATGAATCCGATGTTAGCCGGTACCGTAGATTTAAAAAAATATGGACGTGTTAGGAATATCTTTGTTGCACTGGTTTGGTGACCAGTCCTACCATCGCCACCGTTTACAACCGTTGCTTATGCATTTTTGCTTTTTATTTGGCTATCAGCGGTCACTTATCTGACCGCGTTTGTTCTTCCTACGGTGATTAGGACTTTTCAGTTAATTTGGATAGAAAATCCTTGTTCAATGAAAACTTGGCCTTATGTGAGACGTCATCACTGCAGCAATTAAACAACAAATCCGTTTACTTAGGACATGCAGATATCGCACGAGGATGGATAGACGTTAAACTCATTTTAATGGTTCAATTTGATACATATATCGAGGAGACGTTGCCGTCGTAACGATCACCTACCAATCATACTAAACAGGTAAAGGTACGAAACTCGAGCACTCGTGGTCACTGCATAAAGAGTTATGAAGGCCAACATGAGCACTAATCACAAGTCAAAGGTGCAAATCATGGAAGAAATTCCCCACTGTATTCCGAATGGAATGTTCCAGTCTCCTGAACCAAATTGCGGACTAATCGTGCAAAAGTAAATCACTTTGCATCGACAAATTACCTTTTACTTGTGACAGTCAGTCGCGCCGAAAACACTGAGCAACCTTCAAGCTAAAATTTCTGTGGACAGAACAGTCCAACGAAACAATTCTGGTTTGTCTGGTAACGTAGCATTGTGCTCTCCTGAGGCGAGGCATGACTTTTACTGGAGTTTATCGCGTTTATCTCAAAGTATGCGTTCAACATACGCTGCGGTTTGTACTGGTGTTTCAACACCTAAATCTCAGCCTTGGCCGCATTAAGCGGGGACGATTAACAAAGGACCGCCGATTGGGGAGCCACTTTCTTGTCTACTACGACTTGCACCGACAGTAGAGACCAACGTCATCCAAACCTGATCCGATTTGCAGGGGCTGGTCAGTGAGGGAGCAGGTATTTGATGATTGGCATTTGCGCATGTTTCTAGTAGAGTTGTGTTCATTGGTTTAAGCGTGGTGTTGCGCGATTGCTGAACTTGACCAACAGATTGATAAATGCGACTACGTAGGGGCGTGGATGTAAACCGACCCTTGGCTAGGACACCAAGCAAGAATGCGTGAATGTATGCAGAGTGGAGTCATGTTCTGCCCATTGATACTACCACGATGGCCTGCCTGGGCATACTTGATGTGATCATGGCATATGCCAAGGCTGCGAATGCGTAAACTAAGGATCGGTCGTTATTGTGGACTGAGTCAAAAAAACGCCCATAAACCAATATCTGTATAAAAGTCAACGGTTCAATCATGACCACCTGGCGACAACCAGATTTAATAAGTAAATGGCAGTGGCCATTGGGGCACAAACTATGGTAGCGATAAAACAATCCTATAGAATTGTGTGTTTGATTTTACTTTTGAATTTAATCAAGACTCAGTGGTGCGGCCGTGGTTTTCGAGATTTAGCTATTTTGAGGGTAGAAAGGGACGAAGACAGCCAATCCCAGATTATGGATGCGGGGGGGGACTTATGAGAGAGTAGTCTTCAGGAACCAGGTGAAATAAAGAACGATTAGCGTTCACAGAGTGGCTTAGGAGGAGACAGAGTTGCGACGATGAGACAGAAGCGTCATGGAGATAACGATCACGTGGGCTACACGCTGCGCTTTTGCTTTCACCTTCATGACGTATGGGTCTCAGCTTCAGTCACATTGCTATTGCGGCCGACTTGTAGGTTGTGGTGATCAGTTGCGCGTAGTATCGGTCATGTCCGGCGGCGAAAGCTTTGTACTTGGATTCATCGGTTTTAGTCTCCGTACTCTCTTTTCTTTGCCGGCTAAGTATGTGGTCTCGCCAGATCAACCAGGAAAAAGACACGTCCTGCCTAAAACTACCTCGTTGAGAATCAATCGGCGACTTTCGTTTCAGTCTGATATTTCCAGTGCGATTTTCGTGCCCAGCAAACAGCCTAGAATCCGACGTATTACAGACATAAATCAAAGATTGCGCTTTTACATGAAGTGGCAACTGTACACGTACGGTCTCCTTGTTCATGTTGAACCATAAAAACGTATGGATGTTCTTGACTGTAGTTTGTTCTGTTTTAAGATGATGTGTAGGATCTGTCCCCCCCCCCGGATATAACACAAATCGGGATATCAGTCTCCCATTCAAAATGGGGTGGGTGATCAGAGAGAAATGTTTTCTTTAATTCATTAAGGGCCTAACTTGGGCTTAGATGTTACCGTGTCTACGGTTCATTCACTCAAGCAGACACATCTAAGTATCGTTCAACGTGAGCTAAGTGAGCTAAGCATATTTACAGTAGACACTTAATTAACGTGATTCGGGGATTGCACCGATTTACAAGAGAGGTGATCGATCCTCACTTGATAATAATAGATGAATTAGTTCGGTAATTACCGTATCCATTTTCCCCACCGGTTATCAAGAACCCGTAATAGGTGTATGCGTGAGAATCAAGTCGGATTCCGATCCGGCCGGAGTTGTATTGATCAAACGTACACTACACGACAAATCTTAGAACAGAAGTACATGTCCCGTAAATCCGCGACCACTGTCTTCCTGGATCTGCGAGCGGCGTTTGACTCAGTCGATCGTACGGTTCTGTGACGCTGCCTCACATTGAAGAGTATAACAAAGAAATTAATTTCACTGGTCCAATCTCTGTATGAAAACAGTCAAAGCCGAGTTCGCGCCCACGGTCACCATTCACCAAGAGATGTATTTTTCCTCAACTCTGAGATGGTTGGAGAGATAGAACTATCCCACTTTGAGAATAGGGACATTGATATTTCCTCTGACAGGAGGAGGTCTGATTTTGGATGTGCGGACGATATTGTGACACGCAGTGCACGTTTTTCCCGGTCGTCTGAATAACAGTGTAAGTATGTTTGGAATGCGTTTTGCATCCTCCAATTGTAAAATGCTGTTGCGAGACTGGATTGGATCGAAGCCGAATATTGTTCTTGACGGGGAGCAACTAGGTGAGGGGGGTAGATGGAATTATTCGGGTAGTTGCATCTCACCCGGTGGTCGTATATCGATGAAGTATTTCCGCGCATTCAGAAGACCTAATTGGCATTCATCAACTTCGCACAGCTTTGGCGTCGGCGCGACTATCGATTAAATATTAAGTTTTCTCGATACCAGTAAGATGGGTTTTGTTACACGGTTTAGATACATGGGCACTGAAAGCAGAAGATATGCGAAGACTTTTGGTGTTTGAACACTGTTTTCTCCGATATATTGGTAGAATATGGTGGGAAAATTCTGTGAGTAACTCAGACGCTAGTTGTTTGGTACCTGGCCGTAGGTCTTGGTTCTTTAAAAAGGCACTGAATGAGAATAGGTTAAGGCTGTTTGGACGTATTTTTGGATGCCCACAGAGGCATCTAGTGTTTAGACAATTGATTGACGTGACCAGTCGATGACATCGCAAATAGTGTGAAAACTTTAGCCAGTTGACTGGCCCATGTAGGTAAAGTCAGGCTACAGCGTTGGGGTCCACAAAATCCTCGCATGTGATTATTGGTGTCAGTGAGTGGCATGGCTGTGTTGCAGTCAGTGGCCTTCTTGAATCTGATTTAATTTCTGTTCCTCATATTGGTTCAAGGTGTTCTTTTGCAATCAGTCTTCGTCAATCCTCTTAGACTTTATGCTTTATGGTGTTGTGATGTAACAATCAAGACCAGGCTTATTTTTTTACAAACCGAACAACACTTAACTTGCTTTTTGTGTTGCATTATCCACCTGTCTGCTAGCATCCAACTGCTCAAATCAGCGGGTCCATATGGTGATTGAATTTGCACATGCTGCTGTTATTTTTGTTTCTCTTGTTTTGGTTGTTCTTTGTCTTCCTTCCGAGAAAGTCGTCTGTCCGAAGAGTCGCTCAGATGTGGAAATTCAGGTATAAAACGAATTTAAACCAAGTCTCTTGTCAAATGTACGAGTTACAATTTAATTCATTAGGTGATACTCAATTGTTCTCACGTTTTGTCTGCATCGATGTTGGCCTTGATAAGAAATATTTGCGGTCTATTCGTGCAGTCGCTGATACTGCAGAATGCGTCTTGCTGACAGCCCAGAATCAATAAGGATCAACGAATAATACTCTGTAGCAAACTATCTTGTAATCAAGTACAATTTCAATAATAATGTTCTACTTCAAATATATATTGAGTCTCAAGAAGATAAGATTGACAGAAAAAAAGCCTTTAAAATCTGTTTATTTTGTCCGTTTGATTTTTTCACTAATTGTGGGGAGAAATTCAACAGGTAACAAAAAGTAACCAAAACGGCAAACCCTATTAACACTTTCCAGTGCTCAACAGGCACGAAACAAGAGTGTCGATGCGACAGAAATTTGTCCTAAAATCATGAACTGAATAGTTTACGTTTTACAAGGTGATAAATTCCACTTTTGATCGTCATTTGCCTACGGCAGTTGTGCGAAGGGGGCCGGTAGTTTAGCAGATGACTGAATATTCTCAATCCGAATTGATGGTTTTTCATCAGATCATCTCCGCTTTAGGTTCAGATAATTACGTTGATGTACGACTTATAATATGGCGAGCTTCAGCTGAGTTACTTAACTTTTCATATATTTTCCCAGCTAAAGTCATATGTGACTTCAACCAGACTTAATGGAAAAGGCAGACTTCGTGAACCGATGGAATCTTCGGCTTCTTCAAATGAAATGGACGGGGCGAGGAGGACGAATGAAACTCTCTCGGCCGCAAGTCCTATTTCTGTAGGTGAATTTTGTACATTGGTTTTCTTCCTTTTTCGCTTAGAACCCAAATTTTTATTTGACTTAAAAAATAATCAACACGGAGTTTGCGTACAGCCATAACACTCTAAGCTTTGGCAGATCGATTCCTAACGCGCACCACTAAATTGTCTTTGATCTGCTTCACAGTCAACGTTTCGTTAAAATCAGTGGAATATGGGTTCAATAATTTTCGATTATTTTATTGAATACGTGCATTAATGATCATCTCAGTATCCTGTTACTGTTTTCTTAAAATTCGGCAAGACATTATAGCTCAACTGGTAGAGCACACGAGGTACAAGTGTGTGGTTTGCTTCCATATGTGCGTTCGAATCCTCCCAAAATCGAAGACTGCTCCCAGTTGGGCCAATTCTGTTTTCATACTTTTAAGTCAAAAACAAGTAAATTTACTCTCTTTTCCTCGTCTTCTGTTACAACCACTGTAATTGCCATGCTTTACCAAGAAACTTAAAGTACCTCAGTACACTGTGAATTTACCTCTAAGTTGAAATATCCGAACACATGCGGTCGCGTCCATGAGCGAGCTCAAGTTCCACAGTGGTCGAAGTTTGTCTGTACTTGAGTCATGTTTACGGTTGTTTCCAGTGTCCATAAAACGGTTTTCGTTGATAACCAAGGGTTTTCTAAAGCTCGCTTGAAGTGAATCAGTGGTCAGATTTTCCTTCTTGGTGTTTACTTTATTCAGCCTTTCATGAATCAAACCTACCAAGATGTTAACGTCGTAGTCTGACGACACCGTTTTCCACCAAACAATTTGGCTCTCACACCCAAAACTACCTTAAGGTGGGAAAGGTACAACTTCCTTCTTGTGATTCACTACGAGCTCGAAATTCAGATAAGGAATTAATAATAAGCATTAGTCTTTTTGGCGAAAAGCTTACAATGCTTCAGTGTGAAATTACACGGCTCAATAACCAGCACGGCAGTCACTTTTGAAAAACGGTCTTCTTGGCCGCTGATCAACAACAATCTACATATTTTTTTTTAACAATTTCGTCCAATTTGAAGTACCAAAGCCTTAAGTTCATGTGTATGACTTCATACCTAAAGCCAGAGAAGTTCTGTTATCGGTAGACAAAAATTTCCATCACATTTGCCTCGGAAACCAGACTTTTGTTAAATCTAGTATGCTATGAACAAATTACCAATAAAATTTAACCATTTTGGTGAAAGTTATGCAGAAATGAATTTTTGGATGAGATCAAACCATGAATAGGTGACAACTGAAACATTTTTATTCTTTCTTCATTCTTTCCAGCAAGGTGTAAAACTTCACTGGCAGTCTCTCATACCGGTTTGGTGACAATGATTTCCAACTAATTTTTCAATGGTTATATGAACTAAATTGCACCTCTTTTCCGTGGTAGGGTTTTTGTCTTTACAACGCGCTCCTACTAACATTTTGTCATAAATTAACAAGAACATGCTGGTTCTAGTTATTCCAAAGTGTTGAGCAACTTTCATTAAATAATACCAAAGGTCCTAACTACCCACAGTCGGATTCCAATCTTCTGCCTTGGAGCAACGAGTAAAGTTTATTTTGTCAACTTCATAAACCATTACCGCATAAATAACAGAATGTCAACGTAGCGCATCCAAAAGGTTTTGAGCCCATCATTCATTTTAATACTAACAGAAATTTACCACTACTGAAACGTTTGCTATTCATCTCTTGGAGTTAGAATAACCGTAATCGCCGTAGAATTTCGCCCCACTCCTAGATAAATAACTTTAGCTTATTCCTTAAGAGATGACTCTAAATGCCTCAGTGAATAAACAAACAATTTCAGTGGAGTAAGTAATGTACCCGACAGCAACGAATACAACGTAGGTTAGGTCATCAGATCCTTTCAGGTGCCTCCCGAACAACAGACTTTTCCTAACTACATAGTCTACTTTTGCGCTGCTAGTACTTGGTCTGAGAATCCGAGCTTTCTTTGCATTGTAAGAGGATGGACATTCTTGTTGCGGCTGGAGTTTACATTTCTCTCAATTTTTTAGCTACAACATGAGATATGTGAATGAAGGTTTTAGACTGGAATTAGTGACTACCTGGTAAACACTTGGGTTGCCAGATCACGCATAAATATGGAGTGGAAATTCCCCTCATGGCATGGACCAGATCGAACAGGTAACCTTCCGCCTTCCGAACAGACTCTCTTTCACCGAGGGGATGTAGCTACTTTCAACGGAGTCAGATTGCTTAGGTGAACGCATTGCGCAAATATCAGTCGTACCTTACCTGCATTAGAAAACGACCAGCGAGGTTAATCTAAAGGCTAAAACCAGGTTAATTGTTATCATTGGAATAGCGTCACACTGGGTGTTCGCTTACGTAATTCGCGTTCAAGTCCAAGTACCGGAAAGGCAAAACTCAATGGGGGTCGGAAGAATTTGTCGCGAATTCTATTTTATGTACACATCCTGATAGATCCTCACCTTCCACGTCCGTATGACTTCATCTCAGTAAATACTGTCGTAGCATTCAGGCATTCCTAGCCAAGCTCACACAGACTGGAGATTAAGGGGTGTCATAGATACTCTTGGATTGAACTGGACAGTACAGTGAACTAACGACCGCGGGCTTGTTTGATTTGTAGCTAACCGATCAGAGCTTAATTTTATTGGAGGTGCATCAGAGTTCATGCATTCAGGTGACTTACGCCAGTCATTATATTGAAAGTCGGTGAACTGACTTGCTTCCGTTCTCGGCCTAAGTTTCTAGTTGCCGGTGTATATACGTTTGCTTTCAATACGATGCTTCGATTTCGGAGACAATATCGTCTGGAGCGGTGAATTTTCTGGTTTTGATTTGTGGTGCATTTTTGCCCACACTCAGTTCCACTATGTGCAGAACAACTTCAACCAAAGAAACTCATCCCAAGGCTCCCAATTCCCACTTACCCCAACTATTTCCATCGATGCCTGAACCCAACTCGTTAGGATGTTGTGGGGACAATAACGCGTTATTGCGATTGCCGCAACCTCTGTGTTCAGTATTAGAAACCATCGTCACCATTGTCCAATCGCTCATATATTACCGTCGGTGATATATTTGCGTCCCTGGTCAACTAACCCTCATTCAAACATCCGCCATTTAAACTATTATTCCCCAAATTAATATTCCCGGAACTCTTATTACTATAGAAATCTTCATCCCATCATTACCTGAACACCTTAGTAAATGTTGTTCGTGTAGGGCTCCGTCGTACTGTTTGTGTTTCGTGCGTGATCTGTATGGTACTGAGACTGGCATTGCCAACAGCACTAAATGCATCAGATGATAGCATCAGATAAGTCATAACGTAGGCCACTGGATAAACCTGGAACTTGTAATACGTGTATCCACACAAAAGCCTCAAAACATTCAATATATCTCTGACACGGATAAGAATTAAAGGTGTTTATGAAAGATAATTTTAAGACAATACCGTGATATTTAAAGTATGTGGTGGCAAACTGCCCGTTTCTACCGGACTTATTCAGCACATGAAAACACTAGAAACAAATTGAAATAACACCAATTTTTTTATAGTATCATTCCACCTCGGCGTCAACCAAGTACCCTAGAAAAAGTACCACCCAAGAAAAGAAAAAATCAGGTGGCCCGTTTGTGCCGCAGCTATCCACTTGTCTTAGGTCGGGTGCAAGCCAAGATTCGGTATGTCAGTGGCAAATTTTTAGATTTTATTTCAATATTTTGGTCTGAGTTACCGGTAAACGAGGCCTGTATTCCCTGCATTCAAAACTGACTGCTGGAATTTTGATAACTCATTTTCGCTCCAGCCTCAAAAATGTTAAAACTCTAGTGCTGATGGCTGTCCTGAGTGGAGCTTACGGAATCTAATTACGCACCGGTAGAAGGTATCAAACTTACTGCCCTTGTTTTGTGGACAAGAACCTTGCATTACTCGCGCACAATACTGAAATAAGCATAGGACATTCCTGTAAGATTCTCGGTTGATGTTTTGGCAAACAACGTGATTGTTGTTGAGTGGCAACAGCCACAACTGTTGTAGACCGTTCATAGTTTACAGCTGACCAAATGTTAAGTGAAATCACCCATTTCGCCATTTCCCACTGTGAACTGGTGTCTACCAGCCGCAGGGGAATGAAACCTTTCTAGCAAATACTTGAAAGGTTTAAATGCTCAGCCAAACTTTTTCTGTTAATTGTTTGGTCAGAAGGTTGATATCCCACGTAGTACCAAGTTTTAACAGTCGATTCTTACCGCAATGTTCTATTGGTTTCCAGCGACGAAGCAATAAAAGCATTGATTAGATACCAACAGATGTCATTTATGTAATCCCGAGTTCTCCGACCAAATATCATTTTCAACTAGATCAAGTCATAGAATACCTTTATGAAAGTGGATTAAGTTGTTGGCAGTACGCAATGAAGTAATGGGCAGAAACAAAACGCAAATTGAAATGGAGTGAAGCCTTTTTTGGTGTTAACGAATCAAATCTCGATACCCGGTTGAAATTTCGAAATGAATTTGTCTCCTTTTATTTAGTTACATCCATGCTGATCAGACTACAATGTACAGTAGTTCAGGAGACAGGGCAAGGCCACCTTTAGTTAGTCAAATGAGGAGTCATAAAACTTTCGTTTTCATTCAGATTTCATCAGATTGAGGGCTTGGCCACCGTCGTTCAAAGTAATGACTAAAATTATCTTCCTATGTGAAACTATATATTGTAAGCAGTAACCACAGTGAAAACGGTAGTCAGAAAACGTCAGATAATGACGACGTTTGTTGTCAGATAACTGAGCTGTCCATTTAGCGGGGTGATTCCTTTCTGGTAGAAGCCACATATCATGAGTAGCTACAGAAATTCGTCTGCCAGTGAATAAGCAAACGAAATTTCCTCGTAGACAAATTCATCTATGTATCACCGAAGTTATGACAATCAAATGATCAGTCACGAAAACTGATTCGATGGAAGTATATGAATATAAATAACATCTAATGGCAATAACTAAAAAAGTACGCTGATATTCCTATATATATGTACATATATACTTAGCGGTAACTCATCATGAGATACGGCGGTGCTATGTAAAATATAAGGTAACAGTAAATGCCAGCTTGCTGTGGATAGATAGCCCAAGTAGCTGAGTCAAACAACCTCAAGAAAGCTTACAAGAGGTAATTCATGCAAGTTGATATTAATCGCTTTGGACAACGCTTCATTTCATAACGTCTATGTTTATTGCGTTAAATTTCAATCTAGTTGCATATTTTCTCCTATCAGTTCAAAAAAACCGTCTCTACAAACTGATACTTTTCTAGTCAACTGAAGCTTCCGAATCTCCTAGATCTACGTCAGTGCACAAGAATCCTAATAGGAAATCACGTAGCTCGAAAAGTGCTCAGAGAAGAACCTGCAAACACAGCTCATCACAAATATTGCGTGAAGAACTGCCGAGTTTCCTTTCAACCAAAGAGAAAAAAGTGAGTTCGGTTGTTTTATCCTTCACTGACAAACGGAAGTAAAACATACATTGTTTTTCACCATTTCTGGATATCTTCAAGTCCATCAACATTCAGTGTTTGTTTTCTATTTTACCTCTAAAATAGAAAGAAAACAGATTTACGTGAGTTTTATTCTTTTCTGAGCCTTCCTGAATATAGGCTAGCAATATTCTTCCTTATATCCCCATCGTGATCAGATCTTCCAGACTTAAACTCGCCAACTGCTATACTACGCATCTCTCTTACACACTGACTTATTTTTTGATGAGCATCTCCCGCTAGAGAACAGGTTAGCTTCATAGATATCAACAGCACTTTTTGCTACTCACTGTAGCTAGATAAGAGCCCGGTGCTCATCATGGTCCCGTTATTTTACCGCTAGACTACATAAATCGATCTCTGTTTTTACAATTATGAGCTGTCTATTCAGCTTTTCACCAAGCCGACGGCTTCAGTTGGGTTGAATTGCGTGAGAACGTTTATTTCGCTAGCCCATTCTTTTATCACCAAAAACTGTCAGAGTTGAAGATCTCGGAAATGGATGGAGAGTTTGTGGGCTTCGGTACGTCTACATATTTCATTAGACACCATGTCACTGCAAATGGTTCTTACAAATTATGTAGGCACCACAAGACAGCAAATTTTAGCATTCTTCTGTCTTCAACTTATAATAATCAAGTTTATGAACCATAGATGAATACTGGGCGAAAGCTGCCCGGGTTAGATTTGGGTTTAGTCGGTGTATTGATTTCGCTACTAGTTCTTGGTATTGGTTTTAGTTTGGAAGAAGATCATCTTAGTGCCGTCGATCCATCAACCTTTTCCTGGTCACCCAGGAGCAGAGTTGAGGTTAGGTTTTCGAAAGAAGACTTGTATTCGATAACCACTTGATTTTCGAAAGTAGATTGGTAGTACATGCTTTAATTTTTCTTTAATACCATCTCTAATCTTGTTGGTCCAAGTATTACTTGGAGCGTAGAGTCTCGTGGTGCGACAATAGCATCCGCAAACCACAGGTCCGAGATGGTGCTTCTAGTTCAGCTGGGCGCCAGAGTAGTCAAGTAATTCTTAACTCATTATCCAGTCACTACTGCCGGACCGGTTCACGCTCATAGGTTGGTTAATCACGCCAATTTCAAACGCTGATACTTTATTTGCCACAGAGTGAAGATTTGATCCACACAACGCCTATCACGGTGAAAAGTACTTTACTAGTTCTCATGACTGGCCATCCCGCTTCTTCGGAACGGAGAGCAGATTAGAAATACCCCAATCAGACGAAACTACCTCCAATAGCGTGACAGTCATTGCAAAGTAATAGCACTCACAATTCTAGGAGACAATGTTTCCCGGACAGTCTTTGTCATTCAGTTTTGATTGACGTCAGTGATACTTGGCGGATCGGGATTCGTTTTTTATTTCACTTAACGGATGACATTGGTTCGTCTGTCTGATATTTTGCAGGCCGGCTCAGCAGTTGAGCGTTGTTCTTATTTTTCCGGTTGTAAGGTTCCCGGACACAATGCGAAGAAGCCCATCCGGTCTATAGTCCCTATTCGAGGTTTTGCGAAGTTGGAAGGATTTACCAGACACTATTTTTGACACAGTCTCCACATTTTTGGATACTTCTAGCCAATGTGTCTTCTGATCAGCCCTAGACAAGTGCGATCTCTCACTCCAGTCTGCGGTGTTCAAAAATATATGCTAACTGGGTTTCACGTACTTCGGTTTCCGGCTGAGGCGTGCCGTCATAGATTCAACTTTTTTACACGTCTTTTCATTCTCCTGAGTCCCGTCTATACAACATTCTTGATTCCCGACTTCTTTTGGCTCCACGGTTATTCTGCGAAACTTCCTTCCGCTTCTGTCCTAACTGAAGTGAATACTGGTTGCAAGAGTGGTGGAATATCAAGTCTCTGCATCACTCGGGCCACAAATCAATACAACTGCGACAAGATCACATTGATTATGTCAGTCCACAAGGTGAGCATAAAAGCCGTCTAAAAAGGTTGATTATCAGTGGTGAGCAAAATTAGTCAGAGGAATGACCAACCAATGAGTGTTGACCCTAGAAAACCAAACGGGAAATTTGGCGTCAGTCGAACTCAGTTGTTCTCACCCGAGTTAATGGGAGCGAGGATAAGTTAACTGGAGATAGGATCTATTGAGGATTTCCAAGTCAACACCAGAGCAAACGTCTCTCCTTTTTCTGAGTTTTGCAACATTCACCACAACAAATGACGTACCTCAGGGTTTTTCAAGGCTGCAATTTCTATGCCGGCAGATACCGAGATTTTGTTACATGTAGATAAATGAATAACACAAGTGACGGAACACGGTTAGTGTCACTTGCGTATCAGATATATGCATCACAATAGGCCTGGCGACCCCCCACAGACTAGACCACACGGGAATTCGTCAGGACATGGTCCGGTTAGTGCCCAATTTAACCTTTGTAATGACAAATTAGGAGACGCTCCTTCAGATTTTAAAATATGTTGCTGCAGAAATTAATCTTGTTGTCGACTACAATAAAAGCGTGTTGACAGTGTCAGTTATGAGAAATGAATATAACGGTCGCTCATCATTCTTTCTATATGAAAAGAATGAGTTAAATAAAAATGGATCAGCAGGACAGATGAATTTGACACACGGAATAACCTCCACCGTTAATTCATACCGTACGAAAATTTCGCACGCGGTCAAAAATCTCCTGATGAAAATAACCATAGTTTACTTCGGAACTATGAAAATCAGACACGCTACTTCCAAAGGCCGATGATTAGGTCTGCCAACGCTCATCAATGCACGAACTTGTTTCCGTGACAAAGAATACTGTCATCCCCAAATACAATAAGATTCCTAGTCTCGAAATCAATGGTTGGCAATACTTCAATCTAAACAGAATCAGTTGTTCTTTTACCGGTGATGTTCTGCCGCAGCCTACGGAAAATTTGAGGTCAGATCAGTTTCGAATTACAAATGAGTACCAGCGAGGTCAATGAAACAACAGACCTTACAAAATCATGTAAGGGATCATAATGGGTTACTTAGAGTTCCGAAGTCTAATTGAGACTACTTGGCAAGTGGAACCGGTAACTATCGCAGAATAAAGCACTACTGTCCTCATTAAGTAAACCCTATCCTTGCCTAAACAGTGCGTGAATTGTCTGACGATAGCCGTGCGATGATGCATCATGATCTACAAATCGAAGCTCAATAAACATAAGCGAAGGCAGTATGGCAGTATCGGATCTCAACCATGTTCCAGCAGCACAGATAGGTATAGACTGTATTATGATATTTGCCACCAGCAGACACCCGCAGCGAGCAAAGATTATGCTCGAAGAATATCGAGATGCATACCATACAAAATAATCATTGTGAGCGATCCGGGTTTCACATTCAAACAACCAATATCTAGGAATCCATTCCATAAATGCCATAGATCTTCCCCAGTCAAATGAGATTTCGTTCGCGTTCGTATTGATTGTTCTGGCTACAGCAAATGATATCAGGCAGTTGCAGATTTGATTTCAGCCTCATTTTTCACAAACAGCAAACTGGCCCTGGTTTGAGTTACTACGTAAAACCACCCGGTAACAGTAAAGAAGTTGGAAGGTCAGTAGAACCTTAGGAATATTGAGTCACTTTGAATGCCAGAGATTGCGACATTTAAACCGTACCATTTTTTGTCTCTAGTCGACGCGTTGAGAAACCTCTTGGACCCCAAACCGGCAAACTCACTCAACCTAATCGCGACGGTTCGTTGGTAAAGACTTTTAGGATGTTTTGCAACTTCACTGAATGGCTGCCTTAATCTATCTTTCATCCATTAGTTCCCTCGTAGTAAATCGTATACCAAGGAAACCAATCTTCGGGTATGTGCAACACATGTCTAAGCTACCTCGTCCTACTCAACTTCAGTGCCAGTGCGATCGATTGAACTCTATGACCCACTATTTTACTCCTAACCTTGAAGTTACTAATAAGGTTAAGCCATCATTTTCTTCAAACAGTGCGCATATACCTGTGTCCAGACATGAATCCTTTGGATAACTTCTGCCTGCAACGGTCATGGTTCGGACCCGTATAACAGGAACGAAGTCAATGGGTCACGACCAAAACCTTTGACGTACTTAGACTATCTGCAAAGGCCATCTATCAGTAGAGGTCGACTGGTGTATGTCAGTTGCCTGTACCTGTGCGAATCAGCAACAGATAGATACAGCATCATGTGGTGAAGTTTGGAAAACTGATATGAGCCTACCCGGTAACTTAGTGACTAAGCGTTCAACTCAAAATCGTCTCGAGTTTGCTTCCCAATTCCGGCGCGCTGGGTATGCACTGCAGATGATAATTCCTAAAAAGGAGGGGACAGTTTCCGTGGTTTATTAATGGCAAATTTAACATTGATATCACATGGTGATTAACTCCATGGGGACCGATTTTACTGCTCCAATGAAACCTTAGCCCTTAATGGATAGGTGAATATCGCACTTCTGCCACAGATGTATCGTACTGATGAATTCCAGTACAGTTTTCTGAGTACCCGAAAACATTCACACTCACCTGGTGAGATGTGACTGCTTAAATAAGAAAACCCATTTGCTGCTGCAAGCACGAGGTCTGGCGCTAGGCCATTCCGGTCATGCACTGGCACCTGGCACTTCGAGGGTGCAAAATGCATCCAAAACATAAATACAGAGTCGCTGAGGAGTCATGAAAAATTCGCCGTTGATCACGAGCACACCATCGGTACATTTCACATTGAGCCGCCAAATGTCAACACCATTACTGTAATTTGGGGACGACCGCTTCATTCTGCAATTCCGTCTCGTTAATTTCATTTTGCCCATTTTCTCTAAATTCGCTGAAAGTTTCATTTGCATGGGCTTCGTCGGCCAAGCACGTAACAGCCACCGTCAGTTTGGTCCTCATTTTGTTCGCCGCAACAACTAAGAAGCTCGGATGTTTCGTTTTACTCCGTCAGTTAATATTTTCCCATCTTCGTTAGCACCATCAAGGTAATTCCTTTCCCAATGGGAATTCGACAACGGCCAACTAAATACGTCTTGCAACTTTGCCGAGACGACAGCGCAAAATTACAGCTTGGTATTTTGTTCACTCAGATAACAGATTAGTAGACACGAGAAAATGTAAAAATTTCTGACTCCCGGTCCTTTGTCGTTTTGATTTCAACGTTAAAAGTAAGACATGAACTAGGGCAATTTTGACAAACACCACGTCTTACAGTGAAACTCGATGAAAAACCGCCATAGCACATGCTCGAATTCAGGTGCTGCCACACAATAATCGGAAGAAAGAAATGAACTTCTCGCTGATTGTCGGTAGAGCTTGTTAGGAACGCAAAATTCGAAATAGTAACGACTAGTCATTTTTAAGGATTGATACGACAGACTGTTTGGCAGTTTACGATACCCACCGTTAAATAAATATATTTTTTTATTGATTTTGCTTCATTTCTCTGCCATAGTTAACCAGCTACTTATCATGTGCATCCAGTTTCGGATGAAAATGAGCAAGCATCTTGCGATTTTCGCGGCTCACCTGAAAGACTCAATTTACCCAGCTGCAGAACGACCTATATTTACCAAAAATGTGTTGAGAAATATACAGGATGTGTTGCGTAAATAAAACTGTTGACTTTCTGTTTGGACCTTGTTTAAAAGAGGGGCAATTTAGATCTTCAGTGATAAGGACATCTTCGTGGCTCGAAAATGAACTGTTCAAGAGGAAAAAACATCTGACGGGCTATTGCAATGGAGAAAGGTGGTTAAATTCACAAAGATCTACGAACTTCTTTTGAGGATATGGATTTGATGGTGTGCGTACGGTAGAGGTTGTGTACTTTTCCAGGCCGTGAGTAAAAGACAAAAATGTTCTTAGGTGGAAGAAAGATTACAAATAATTACGCACTCAAAACGCTTATCGTTTGTAACGACAACACATCTCCCGCACAAGGAAAATTGCTAGAGGACCAGTAGCTGAACCAAATCTCTCCCATGACCGCTTATGATTCCGAATTTAAATAAATATGGAAGTGTGTGGAACTATTAAAAAAGCAATGAAAAGAAACTCAATAAGTCATCAGGGTCTGACGAATGACGTGAAGAATGCTTCGGACGAGATACAAGTGACACTCCTGAACCGACTGATAAGGGGCACATCAAGAATATTCGGAACTGTTATTGCCATCAACGGTTCAAACAATAAATACTGATGTATACGCCACCGAATCCCTCCCGATGCATTATTATCTACTTTTCTTTTACTATTCTGTGGATCGTCATGCGGATTAGTACGATCGAAATCCTCACATCAACCAAGCACTTTGATTGAGACAATGCATCAGGCACTACCTCTTTGGTGCAACAAGTATAGGTTTCATTTAACGGGGTGAATTTTATTGCTCTGCTGACTAAATGCCGCTAAAAGTTGCACCTTGAGTGGGAATTGAAATGGGTCTGATGGAAGAACAACAGATCAGCAGAGATCAAAACTTTACGACATAGTGCTTATACCTGCTAGAGCACTTTGCAGGTCATAGAACTCTGCGCACTTGCTAATCAGACTTTAGGTGACAAAATGCATCCTTCTAGGATACAAATAACCTTTGCACAGCTATACATGTCTCTCATACTTCATAGTCTATATAAGTAGATAATCTGATACAATCTGCAAATGACGGATAGGACACTCATGACATCTAGTGTTAATTTCTCATAACCTGTTGAGAGCTACCCCGGTTGGTCTGTTATTCTCGATGTTCGACCCAAAATCGTTCTTCCCAATTCGGGCCGGAAGGATACAAAGCGTTGTAAAACTTCTTAATGCTTTCACAGTGGTTCAGTGGGTAGGATAAATAATAGGAAAAGCCGCTTTCTATTGTCTAACACAAATACTAAAACGATTTCCTGGCATGACAATGTGTTTGGCCATTGGTCTCTTCTCGTACTCGAATTTTATGTTTGGAAACCTACAATGGCAACCCTCCGGCTATCTTGACAAACAAGCATAGTTATGTCATCAAAAGGTGCCTCAGCTCACATCTTTTCGTTTATAACAAAATCTTAGTTTAATTAAATACTCTCAATCCCGTTCTCCTATTTTGGTGTATAATGTGTAGCGCTCATTGCTCAATCAAACGGGGCAGTCACTAAGGGCAAACACATTAGTGCGAAGCCGAGAAGGGTCTCGTTTTTGCAAAGTGTGTGCTACTAACTATATCAAGACGGCCTTAATCTAATGAATCACTTTTGTTTTACTCGGAGTTTCGATGATACAAGATAAAGATGAACATGTTTTTATTTGTGCTCCAGTTCGTCCGATCCAATTGTAATGTCAATAGCATGGTTCTGCGACCAACAACAGTATGTAACTCACCACTGAAAATCATGGAGGCATTGTACACCTTCAGTAGCCTGTATCCACCGCGCCCGAACTGGGAATCGTACACAAAGTGAAAGATTGTGAGTTGAAAATCTTGTCCATCAAGGTAACTGGGACAGCCTTCATTGATTCATTAAAACTGAAAACCACATGATATGGCCTCGATCCATTCCTAGTTTGACAAAGCCGCTGGCATTTGCTCACAGTGGTCGACTGCTGTGAAGATGATACCCATGTGGAGAGCCTACAGCACGTGAGCTACAGTGTTTATCCACTTGATCAGTATGAGTAGCAGCCTAGCCACATTGACAATTATATGATTTTTTCCATACGATATCTCCATAACCAGCACCAGCGCGTGTGTAAAGTCGCCTCTGAGGTTTTCGACCAAGTTTGTGAACGTGAGTCTGTAAGGCCATAAGGGACCCAGTCGGAGCCTCATATAAATGTATTTCCTGTTGAGCGCCGGCTGTAGTTCATTCATGATCGAATAAACCGCTGCTCGAATTTGAGTTTCAATCAAAATGAGCAGAATGGTGTCTGTCCCTTTTGTGTTCCTTGGTTATTGTCCAACCTTAATTTCTTTAGAAGGTTATATCTATGAGCTGTTGCTAACAACACCTTCGTTGGATATCAAACTATTTTCCCAAGTAAGTCCAGAAAATAGAAGGGAAAGCAGAAAACTTCCGAACCGCTTGCCAACAGCTCTGATACACTCCAGTTTTCATTTTCTGCGGATAGAGACAGCTTCTTCTCTATCCAAGATATGTGGATGTGCCGAAGATGTTGTTTACCAAACCATTACAGATCCCACAACTTTAAAATATTTTGATTTAAGCACCACTCAAATAGGACTTTCACCTTCTCCTCCAGATCCGGAAAAATAAATTCCCAAATCCTTGCCTAAAACTATATTTGAGAAGTATGTGCTTGTTAGCATACATGCCAATCCCAGATGGATATCTCACATCTGTCTTTTCGTGTTCCTTTTTCCACGTGGTGGGCAAGGCTGGAGGAAACAAAGCAGCGGGCAGGCAGTGTACTGGCAAGAGACATGAAAAAGTTAATTTCGGTTTCGTTACTGGGTGGCGATTCCCCTCTGCTTGGTTGGTCCAAAAGAGATTGATATTATCATTGATTAAAAGTCAGAGATATTAAAAATTGAATTCAGTGAAGCGAAGATTACGTGGTCTAACTGCAGAACTCGTCCCCGAACAAGGCATTGAAAACATGAATGTAAAACAAAATGTCCTGCGGAAATAAAATAATTGCTTTCCTGCAGTTGATTGTCTTTTTCTCTAGAAACCGTAGTTCGAATAGATTACTTCAAGTAGTTTTGCCGTCTAGTGTGCCTAACTTGAAGTTTATGCAAAACATATATACAATTACATATATATATATATATATATATATATATATATATATGGAGCAGGGGAACTGTCGCTCGTCAAGTAAGCATTCAGAGCATACCATCCATCCTCCTATGTGCATATATTTGCACATATATACAATTACATATATATATATATATATATATATATATATATATATATGGAGCAGGTTACATAATGACGTTCTTTACCGTAGTTCAGGTTCAAAAAGATTCTAACAGCTCGTTCACTTAGCTGGGCAATTTGATTGCAAACGTTTCATCACCTGCCGAGGTGACAATATCATAGCTATGATCATTTGGCGAGCGTCTGGTTGCAATCGCCCACTTAAATGAGAAACTCAGTTTTTAGTCGGTGTTGATTGGTCGCTCTGGCTGAAGTGGTAGGGTAGAGATGCTGCCCAGTTGCTTTGTTCACCTTCGTCTACTACTGGCATGTTGTGGACTGAATAAGCGTCCGTTTCAACTGGCTTGCGCTGATTGGTCCTTTGATCATCTGATCGATAGGTATACGTGGTCCAGATCGACGT
>LUCM01005376.1:26036-46377 GCA_008360955.1 Fasciolopsis buskii
GTCCACAACATGCCAGTAGTAGACGAAGGTGAACAAAGCAACTGGGCAGCATGTCTACCCTACCACTTCAGCCAGAGCGACCAATCAACACCGACTAAAGACTGAGTTTCTCATTTAAGTGGGCGATTGCAACCAGACGCTCGCCAAATGATCATAGCTATGATATTGTCACCTCGGCAGGTGATGAAACGTTTGCAATCAAATTGCCCAGCTAAGTGAACGAGCTGTTAGAATCTTTTTGAACCTGAACTACGGTAAAGAACGTCATTATGTGACCTGCTCTCCCTCTCTCTCTCTCTCTCTCTCTCTCTATATATATATATATATATATATATATATATATATATATTCGCCCCTCTTTTTCTGGCCTCTAGTTTGCAAACAAAGGACATTTTCCTGTTTTAGAGGTAATTCGCACTTATTTTTGCCATAGTCCTCCCCGCGAAAACTTGGTGTAAAAATGGCAGTGTAAATTGGGACAGAGATCTGCACTATTCCATGTATTCGTTTCCTCATATTTTATTGACACTGATCAAACTTCAGAAGCCTAGTTCATTGGATGCTCAACTGGAATGTCGAAAACAGTCGGCGTCTTTGAAACAGTCTGAAAATGTAACGGAACCCTCCTCTGAAGAGCACGCCCAGCCGAGTTCGACGACGAGCTCCAAAGGATCACTGAGGATTGTTTCACCAGGGTTGGACGAAAAATACCTAAAGTGGAAAAATGAGACAAAGGATTCTGGTACAAAACGTGAGGTGAGTGCACAAGCAGTATCTAATACGCTACCCGTTGCATCTATGTATGTATATCTGTACACTGTGTGCAGAGGGACATTCCTCCATGCTCTCAAAGCAATTCAGTACATAGTGTTTTTATTTCAAATTTAAGACAAGCAGCATAATCAACCCGCGCGATCAATACCGCTGAAGCTGTTACGACAGTACACCTGAATAGTATTTCCTTTTCAATCACGTTCCATTTGGGTTGTTTGTTGGCACACACCGTCTGTAGAGTATAACCTTCCAATCCCAATAAAAAACCGAACGATAATGCTTTCTTTTCTTGAAGAATACGGTCAAGGGTCACCATTTGTTAACCCGTAGACGTACGGATAGAAAATTTGTTTTTTCGTTAGGGAACATGCTCTGCAGCCAAAATTGATTTGGTATTTCCGAATTAGTACACATTTTGAAATCTCTATGTGGAATAATGATGTTAACCATTTGCGAAACGAATAATCGGAAAGGAATGGGTTTATAATTTCGCTAGATTAGCGCTACTACCAATGACAGAATTTGTAGATTAACAATTACCCCGGAATACGACTTACTTTATAAACCATAAATATCTGTTCCGGTTTGCGCCTTGGACCGGAAGCAATGGATATGTACTGTTGAAGATTCTGAGCGGAAATAAATCAGCCGTACCGTGCGTCTACATTTTCCTAATCGTGTATTGGATGTTGGTGATGCTTGATGAATCCTTTGGAAATCATTTTAAATCTTCTAATACTGTGTAGTTAGTCAGATTTGCGGTAAAATCGAATTTATGGAGCTAACTTGGTATACTGTCGAAGCTAATGTACGATCCCCGGATCGAGTGCAAACCCGTCACCTGAACTTTTCCAGTTAATCATACCAAATGAAAGTGAACCCAGGGCCAAAATGAAGAAGACCTCCTCGCGGATATCTGGTCCAAATGTTGAGGAGTCAGATAGCTCAGTGTGCATGCGGTCGACCTCAAGTAGCTCCAAGAGATCACTGCATTCTGGTCACGTAGTACCGGTTGAGCAATCTGACGTGGATGAAATTCCTCCGACCCTAAAAGAGACGGTACGTTAAGACAGCTGAAGTTTTTATTTCATATAACCTGTTCTATGAAAGTGTGATTCGCTTATGCTTCACGAGCGAGAAGTGATGATTTTCTCATGATTCACGAAGTACCGTTTTTCTCATAAACAGGCTTGAAGCATGAGTGAAATGAAAGAGATTTAATGGACGAAAGGACCACAACGCATTCATACAGGCCGTGTATTTCCACGTGACGGCAAGTTAAATCTGAAAAACTGTACAGCCGGTTGGTTGCGCCTACGCGCTTCGACTAATTCACGTGATTCCGGTGTTCGGCTTTATAGGATGGCTTTCGGTTAGAAATTCAAGTACCCAGGACGCGTAGGCCTCGGAGGGCGCCCTACAGGGATATGTCCCTTCGCCAACGGGCCCCACTACACCTGAAGACCGGCAACGGTGGTTTTGACAGTTGGGGAGTATAGAGCAACATTAGTCTCCAATAGGGCAGGCTCGGTAAAGATTCGGAAAGCAGCGGGTTGCAGTCTGCCACCGAAGTGACCGGTGAACTTCGGCTTCGAACCTTCGACCGTTTAGTGATAGATCCTTGATCCACTTGATCACCGCTAATCGGGAATGGACTGCAGCCTTGGACCCCGAATCTGAGGTCTCCTAGCCCAGACACCGCAGTAATAAACCGGAACTGTGTTGAATTTGAAGGTCATTCGCCAATGGTCTCTGACAAGGAGCATTGAGTCAAACCCAGGCAAAATATGATTGGGATCCTAGTGAATCAAACATCATCAGCGCTTTTCAAAGATAATAATTCAATGCATCCTGTGAAGACACTACGCTGCTGAGAAGAATTTTTGGATTTTTTAATGCTAGAAAATCAGTGCACTTTTAATCATACCCAAAGGATCGTACATATTTTCCAGTTAGTAGTGCACGGAGTGATAACAACGTAGAAATTACTGTCGAAAACCATAAGGGCCCAATCGATCTCACCAGGTTTCACCACCGCTATCCATACACCAAGATAGCGCTAGTAGTAATAATAGTAATAATTATTATGATCCTCTGCATGTTCCACCTACCATACCACAGATGTGAAGTATTCCTGGTAGTGACGGATGGCCGCTAAAAGACTGCCCACTGAGAGGGACCGAAGCGGGAACTCAACCCAGGATGTTTGTATGCCAAGCCCATAACGACAACAGTTAGGCTATCGTAGATCATACCTAAAGTGAATGACTGCTGGCAGACGAGGTAGCCAAAGCACTATGGTGGTTACCACTCGGCACTTTCTCAAACATGATGTCGCAACCACCATTCTTCATTGAATAATCGCTCTCCTTTTTTATGACAGCAAATGAGCGCAACACATGCAAATTTCCCGGTCAATGAAATCAGAACACCAAATACTTTACGGGAACAGTAAAAAATATTTTATTTCTGTTTCGAAATTTTTCAACTACGTTACCCTATACGAAACGATGAGGATTGTCAAGCCTAAATATTTTGTCATCCAGTGGACACTTTGTCAGTACTACTGTGAAAATTTCGAGGTGTTGACTTCATGGCAGCCTCTTGAAGCGCTGGATACATCTTTTCTCCAAACTAAGCGGTACCTGCAAGTAAGCTTCATTTAGGGTTAATAACTTTCTCGATGGTGGTCGGACGGTTAATATACTGGCTCTTTAACATGGAGATCCCAGATTCGTATCCTACTCCGGGTGATTTGTTTACTTTGAAGCCCCTTGTTGATCACGATTCCCAGTAGCACCATGTGTTTTATCGTCTCAATAGAAAAAGGTATCCATTACGATGCCATGTAATTTTGATTTTCAGTGAACTGCTAAATGTCAGCTTGTTGGTTGTGGTGTTTGGCTCACAACCGTAAATACCGTATGCATGTCCCATTTGGGGAGCGATGAATATGTAATCCAATGATTATTATCACGGATGAAAATGCTATGCTTTTGTAGTTTCCAGTGTTCATATGGTAACTGATTGTGCGAGATGAAACGTTCCTTATAAAAATCTAGTCAGTTATTTTTCGCTTTAGTCAAAGATACTTTTATCCATATCCAGGCACTGGAAAAACGTACCCCAGCTGAATTTCAGTCCACCATTGGGGCCGAAAGAGTTGTATTCAATACTGAGATTCAATGCGTTGAGGGTGACTTATGTCCGCTGACAACAAGCCATGTAATGGATAAATTTCAGGTCTCCGATGGACCCTATTTTGCGACAATAGGAACTCCAGTAACAATGGATGCGCCTATTATTTTGAAAGCGGAGCGAAAACTGATTACTAATTGCTTGAGACTTTCTCAACAAAGACTTCTGGAACTGCAAGAACAGAGATTATGCACTCATCTCCTGTATCCAGACCATGTTTCTTCACTTCCTCGACTCTCTTATGAAGCCTTATTCGACGCTCCCAATCTGGCTAAACAGGAGTTAGTAGTAAGTTTCGGCGTGTCAGTTGCTGTAATTTTCTGTTTGATAACGTATTGTTCAAGTCTTCTTGCTGCGCAGTTTATGGCTTGGTGCTACCGGTTAAGACCGTACGTCTATGGTAAACCACCAGTGTTTGGCCCTCGAACTAGGAGAATGCAAAAACCACTTGGTACCATCCACGACAGAATATTTGAAATCACTGCTGGACTACTTTGGTGCGCAAAAAATACCCACACGCTTTTCATCGCCTATAATTCCTGTATATTTTCATTGTTGATGGATTCAATT
The DNA here is from genome assembly GCA_008360955.1 of Fasciolopsis buskii. Classification (NCBI taxonomy): domain Eukaryota; kingdom Metazoa; phylum Platyhelminthes; class Trematoda; order Plagiorchiida; family Fasciolidae; genus Fasciolopsis; species Fasciolopsis buskii. The sequence goes on from LUCM01005376.1 coordinate 30,579, forward strand.
TTACCCAAACTTCATAAAGTCCATCAGTCAACAGTTAACGGGGAAAGACAGGATGGTCGCTTCTATAGGTAAGTATTTTTGTAAAACCGGTATGAAGTTTCAAACGCTCACTGAGAGGAGGAAGTACGCCGCTTCCTATTGGAGGCATTTATCCATAACTATTAGTCGCTACATATAAATAGGTCACTAGGAAAATTAGAAATTAGTTGTTGATCGATTTTCTGTGCCAAATTCTTTGAAAAGTTTTAAACTCAATATGTTCACTAATCTACGAATATGCAAGCGGCATTTAGGCTAAACCAAGGAAAAGAAATTTCTACGTATCGCGAAGGCCGCCGGCCAGTTACATGGCACAAACTCATCCCTGAAGTATCCCCGTGGGATGGTATAGTCGCAAGCTAAACCACGTATTCCGGCTAACAGCGCAGAATTTGTTAGCCTGGCACCAGAGCACTGAGCAATATAAATGCGACGTTGGTTACGGTGCTTTCAAGTGCGTGTGTAATAGGTTTTGGTGTCCGCAGAACGGAATTACCAGAGATTGAACCTAGCTTATTTCCTGCATCAGAGACAAAACACGGTAACAGTGGCCTTTTGTTTTTCTTCAGATTATCAAGCAGTGTACATCTGGATAACACGGTTAGCAGCTAGATGTTACTGAGCAATAAACTATCCGGCAGTAGGATCACACAAACTTATGGAGATTAGGGTTATATGCTTAACACCACAACCTTATGACAAACTGTACTTAACCAGCAAAATACCTCAAAACTGCACAACGTGCTAGTGGTAGAGGTGATATAGATCGCTACTGTGAAGAATGGTCACAGTTCAAGAAGCTTACACTAGATGAATCCTATAAAATCGTTCGTTCAGAAACTACCTAAGAATAGTTGGTACTAAAGAAGTAAAGAAAGATTAATGGAGATATACGTTTGAACATCCCACAAAACACATTGAGAACAACAACGTGGCGAACAAGCTCGTTTTCAGCTATTCGTATTCACGCCAATGCATAATATTAAATGTGGTTCAAGGGAAATTGTCGGTTTGCAGTCACATCGGTTCACAACTCTAAGAATGTGTCTGTGTGTATGTGTAATTGATCAGTTTGTCACACGATCAGGTTGTAGACCACATGTCGGATAATGACAAGTGGGCCAGGGAAGTTTAAGAGTCTGGACAAATTGTGTAACCCCCTCTATGCGCTCAGAAATAATTTGTCCAGACTCTTAAACTTCCCTGGCCCACTTGTCATTATCCGACATGTGGTCTACAACCTGATCGTGTGACAAATTGATCAATTACACAGACACATTCTTAGAGTTGTGAACCGATGTGACTGCAAACCGACAATTTCCCTTCAACCACATTTAATATTATGCATTGGCATGAATACGAATAGCTGAAAACGAGCTTGTTCGCCACGTTGTGTTGTTCTCATTAGTAGAGATCTTGACGGTTTATTGCATCATGTTAGGGATAAGTCTGGCGTCCATGGCATCGTAGAGTGATTCCGAATCGCCAGAAAACAAGTTAGAAAGGCTAAGATTTGGTTGAAGTTCCACTATGCGATATCCACCGAAAACTGGTAAAATACACTGGTCACTACTCTTCCACTTAGTGGGTCGGACTCAATGAACAATCTGGGATACTTTGTCGAGACTTCATTGGTATGATCGAAGGGAACTTGATCGTTGGCGATGTCACCAAAAATGTCAGCTTCATTCAAACTCAGAGAGCTCTCCAAAAGTGACCTAAAACCCTATAGGGCTTCAATGTTGTTGGTATCATACCACTTTTATTAGTTTCATAGAGGTTTCCAAACACGAAAGTGGTGCTATTCTCACCTGGGATTGACCATGTAGATCCCCGTTAGAAACGATAAGTTGTTTTATTCTGAATTCACGATTAGTGTAATGATTGAACAAAAAGGGAAAATCTGTTCTCGTGATGACTGCGATATTATCCTAACTTTAAAGAGAAACAGTATTGGAAAACGTGTTTTTCCGAAAGGAGGCAGCATGTTGCTATCTACCGGAATTTTCTTGAAGTTACCAGGAGTAGTGATTTTCTTCCAAACTTATTTAAATTAGGTGAAATTAGGCCTATTTCTAAATTGCTGTTCTGATAAAACTCATCTGCCTGATTCATGAGGTTACTGAAGATGCTTGATGTTTGATGTCCTGGCGTTGTAATAATAACAGCTACTTGCACAAGGGATATTCACCTTAAACTTGCAGAACTTTTTGGCAACTGAGGTGAAAGTAATTTCATGATCGAGTGAAAAAGATTTTAAAAAATAAACCACCGACTACTAATATTTATGAATTTTCAAGTCAAGTCAAGTCGAGGAAATTCTTTAAGCGCTCCGAATGACGTTTAGTCAGCTTTTGCAAAACCGGAAAACGTATTCTCAGTACTAGTACACCCACGTGACCTGGGCCTAGACTTGTGCGAAATATACATATGGCAATGTACTTTCCAAACCGTCGTCAATAAACCTTGCCTCTTACTCCCTAGCGAGCTCGTAAAGGGCCTCGTTTGGGGCGCACAGATAGTCAAAATAAAATGCGTACTGAAGTTCTAAAATCTCTGTTCGTTGAATAATAAAACGTTAACGAGCTATCCCCATAAGGGTTTTCTCCTACCTAATGAATAACACGAATACGAACTCAATTATTTTGTTCCTTTTGCTGATGCAGGGTGTTCAGCGGATCCCAATCGCATGGGTTTAGGCAATACCAAAACATCGTTGAATGTTATGGATTTGCCTACTTATTAGTAGACGATAGGAAAATCAACAGCTCAAATAGAGCCAGCCGTAATCACTTTCTATATTTTATGGTCTCAGTGGAGCAAACTCGTGATATATTTCATGTTTTTTTGCTTTCACTTCCCAGCACCGACCTTCTGCTGTCGGATCAAAACAATCCAAAACAACTAAATCCCAAGCAGGTATAGAATCACCCCATCGATCGAGGGCATTTAGTAAAATAAGCGAAAGCCATCCGAGAGAAACGTATGAGTCGGTACGTCGATCAACTTACCATTGAGATTTGGATCATTTTTGCATATACCATTTTTTATTTTAGAATATACTAAATAGGCCGTACTTCCCAGTGTGTTGGGTTATTTTGATAGTGAGTGTTGTAAACTTGATTCCAACTAAGTATGGTCCTCGCTATGAATTCCTTTTTTCAACTTGAGACTTCACTAACAATATGCGAGAGATCGCTGTATGGTCCTCTGAAGATGACCCCATTCATCCTTTACGGAACAACAATATATGACTTAAAAAATACAGGTGATGTTATGCTTTTCTTTGAAAGCTCTTGCAAACTAAACAAAATTCCAACACAGACGCGATAGTCTAGTGTGCTTCGCACGTTTCCAACGTGAAAACCTACTTCAGGGTTGGATGTGAACAATAAATTAACTTGTAATTAATTAAGCACACATGTGAGGTGACCCAGAATTTGAAATACGAAACATTATGGTGTGTTGATCAGTAATCTAACAGTACTTAATATCCATTGTTTTGAAGACCAGATAGATGGTAGAATAAAATCATCACAGAAAATCTGGGAAAACAGCTTGGTATAACAAAGGTATAATTTCTCCATTGTTGAATAAGTAGCAAACAATGAAGGGAATTAGAATTTGCACAAGCATATCACCCACACTATGTTACTACCAGTGCGTCAAAAATTAAGGGAAATGTCTAAAATTTTTCCTGTCCTAATGCCTCATCTGTTAGGGCCAATGTAGTATTAAACGGTGAGCGTTGTGCATGCGTTTGTTCAAACACTAAATTTGCGAGAATAGCTCTCATACGTGAACATGCATGAATGCGCACATCGTGATAAAATATTACATTTACAAAGCATACAAAAGGGGAAAATATAGGTGTTATTGTTTTACTAAGTCCAGGTGTGCATAACGCTTTCTTGTTTCTTCTAGCTTCCTCGACCTCTGCCGCAAGATTTTCCAGAAAAGTGGAGCACCTCTCAAATCGAAGAAAAATCTTCGGAACCATGGATCGAGCAATTTTTGGAAGCCTCTGAACGGTCAGATATAATTATTAACGTAGTAAGTCTGATCAAATAGCATACCTTTTATATCCCGTCCATCAGTTTTAAACCCGGTAATTTTTTATGTGATCAGTGAAAATTAACATGTATCAAGAACATCCGGTCAGACGCAGCCGGATGGACATGAAGAGCCCAACATTTCACCCCATGCACCTGAGAGTAAACACAGGGATTTTTTAGTCGAATCACCTAAGCTGCACATGAGAAAAATTTTATCTCATTAAAACAGATGAAAACATCCCGTTAGTCCGACGACACAATTCCGGTTTGTCTGACTTTTACTGGAGTTTATCCCGTTTATCTCAAAGTATGCGTTCAACATACGCTGCGGTTTGTACTGGTGTTTCAACACCTAATCCAGCTTGGCCGCTTAACGGGGACGAAAAAGACCGTTGGAGGCCAACTTTCTTTCTCACACGACTGCACCGACAGTAGAGACCACGTCATCCAAACCTGATCCGATTGCAGGCTGCGTGAGGGAGCGGTATTGATGTTGGCATTGCGCCTGATTCTAGTAGAGTTGTGTCATTGGTTAGCGGTGTTTGCGCGATGCTGAACTGTGCCAAACAGATTGCAATCACTACGTAGGCGTGGATGTAACCCGACCTTGCTAGACACCAAGCAAATGCAGAATGTATGTCCAGAGTGGGATCATGTTCTCCCATTGACTACCAATGGCCTGCCGGCAACTGATGTGATCAGAAGGCAAGGCTGCGAATGCGTAGACTAAGGAGGTCGTATTGTGACTGGTCAAAAACGCCATAAACCATATCGTATAAAAGTCAACGAGTAATATGGACCACCTGGACAACCGATAAAGTAATGGCAGTGGCATGGGCACAACTATGTAAGCATAACAACCTATAAATGTGTGTTGATTTTACTTGATAATCAAGAACTCAGTGTGCCCGTTGGTTTTCGAGATTAGCATTTGAGGTAGAAGGGACGGAAGACAGCAATCCAGATATGGGATCGGCTTACTGAAGAGTAGTCTTCGGAACAGAAAAAAGACATTACTTCACAGAGTGCTTAGGGAGAACAACGACATGAACAACGTCATGAAAACGACAGTGGCTCACCTGGCGCTTTTCTTTCACCTTCATGACGTTAGTCTCAGCTTCATCACATTGCTATCGGCCACTGTAGGTGTGGATCAGTTGCGCAGTATCGGTCATTCCGGCGCGAAAGCTTGTACTTAGATCATGGTTTAGTCCGTACTCTCTTTTCTTTGCCCCTAGTATGTGGTCGCATCAACAGGAAAAAGACACGTCCTGCATAACTAACTCTAGAATACAATCGGCGACTTTCGTTTCAGTCTGATATTTCAGTGCGATTTTCGTCCCAGCAAACAGCCTAGAATCCGACCGAATACAGACTAAATCAAAGATGCCTTTTACTGAGTGGCAACTGTCACGTAGGTCTCCTTGTCATGTGAACCCATAAACGATGGATGTCCTTGACTGTAGTTGTTCTGTTAGATGATGGTAGATCTGTCCCCCCCCCCGGATATAACACAGATCGGGATATCAGTCTCCCATTCAAAATGGGGTGGGTGATCAGAGAGAAATGTTTTCTTGAAATTCATAAGGCTAATGGGCTAGATGTACTGTCTCGGTTCTTCATCAAGGACATCTAAGATTCGTCAAGGCAAGAGAGCATATTTATAAACAATTACGTGATTCGGGGATTGCACCGATTTACAAGAGAGGTGATCGATCCTCACTTGATAATAATAGGATGAATTAAGTTCGGTACATTACCCGTATCCATTTTCCCCAACCGGGTTAATCAAGAACCGTAATAGGTGTATTACGTGAGAATCAAGTCGGATTCCGATCCCGGCCGGAGTTGTACTTGATCAAACGTACACTACACGACACAATTCTTAGAACAGAAGTCACATGTCCCGTTAAATCCGCGACCACTGTCTTCCTAGGATCTGCGAGCGGCGTCTTGAGCAGTCGTCGTACGGTTCTGTGACGTGCCTCACATTGAAGAGATATAACAAAGAAATTCAATTTCACTGGCTCCAATCTCTGTATTGAAAACAGTTCAAAGCCGACCGTTCGCGCCCCACGGTCCCATTTCACAAGAGATGTATTTTTCCTCAACTCTGAGATGGTTGGAGGAGATTAGAACTAGCCCACTTTGAGAATGGGAACATGATATTTCCTCTGACAGCGAGGAGGTCTGATTTCGGATGTGCGGACGATATTGTGACACGCAGTGCACGTTTTTCCCGGTCGTCTGAATAACAGTGTAAGTATGTTTGGAATGCGTTTTGCATCCTCCAATTGTAAAATGCTGTTGCGAGACTGAATTGGATCGAAGCCGAATATTGTTCTTGGCGGGGAGCAACTAGGTGAGGGGGGTAGATGGAATTATTCGGGTAGTTGCATCTCACCCGGTGGTCGTATATCGATGAAGTATTTCCGCGCATTCAGAAGACCTAATTGGCATTCATCAACTTCGCACAGCTTTGGCGTCGGCGCGACTATCGATTAAATATTAAGTTTTCTCGATACCAGTAAGATGGGTTTTGTTACACGGTTTAGATACATGGGCACTGAAAGCAGAAGATATGCGAAGACTTTTGGTGTTTGAACACTGTTTTCTCCGATATATTGGTAGAATATGGTGGGAAAATTCTGTGAGTAACTCAGACGCTGTGTTGGGTACTTGGCCTTATTGCTTGGTCCTTAGAAAGTCTGTTCCCCGTTCTCCTTTCTTATCTTCCGTAAATGTTTTTAGCTAATAACGAAAAAGGGATAACGGTGCTTTCGTACTATGGGCTTCTGAATCTGAAATGAAGTGAATTGATTTCGTTGTGGGAACTCGACCTACTCAGCACCGTTCAGCGGTTTTAATTTCTTCATACCTTTCGCTTGAAAGCCTTGCATACGACCCAGACACAAGCCTGTTTGATTTTCTGAGTCCTACGGCTCCATTCCCACTGCATAAACTAAGCGTTGCTGATGCGTTTTGCTGTCCACACTTTAGTGCACCTGCGAGTACTTCAGAACCAACAGTTTTTGTACGAAAGCCATGTTAACTTTGAATCTTCAAATCGGCCTTCCATTGATAAACGCATTAAACGCCAAAGCAGCAGATGTTTAATAGATGTAAGAGCCTCTTCAGCCTACAAGATAGAATACAATTCATGTGATAATCGACCAAGTGGTAATGTGCACATCACCTGACAACAAAATGGTATCTACTTAGCGGAATTCGTCCTCTGCATGGATAGGTTTCAGCTTCGGCTTCGGTAAATTCATGTCCCTACAAGAGCCTTCCTAAGTTGTGCTCCCTACCAACCGTTATGGACTGGCGTGCGTCAACACTGCGCGTACTCTCAATGGAAATTCAAATTGTCACAACCCGCAGACCGTGTCACGACACAGTAACCTAGCAGGAAGTAAGCCATTGTTGATAAGCGATCAGTGCTCAACGGTTTTAGTAAGTGAAGTCAGAAAACAGACTACTGATAGGCCTCAAAAGGGTCAGACAAGTAAGTACTATAACAGTAAATTTGATGGGAGGAATTGGATAGTAGGCCGACTTCCGTAGGTAAATAAAGTTGTCCAAGGATATTCACAGTAACTGCAGCGTTCGCTGATTATATATGCTCCAGGTAGTGATGTACCAAACCAAATGGTGCGGATTTCAAATGTCCGCGAAAACGCTAATTACGTTTTCATTCTTGAATTTCATCGTGATTTATTACCTTTCTTATTTTCAAGTCAACCGAAGCCTTCCCGTCCTGTGCGGACGTGAACGAAGATTTGCAACATCCAGTCAAACACGTTGAAGATAACCAAGCCTCTGCGGACAGGCAAGCAGAATATCTTAATAATGTCTCATCTCCAAAAATGTCAGAGGAAGAGTTAATTCCCAGGACATTCAAACAACTAGACGCCGAAGAGGTAGGTCAAATTTCATCATTCCCTGTAGTCAATATTCATTCAACGTGCTCCGTCCGAAACACATCTCAACTTCCATAACCCAAATGCTATTTTCAAACTTAGCACGGGTAACTCAGCTAGCAATAAACCAGATGAGCATTATTAGCTAGCCCAGTAAATTCCAGTCAAAAATATCCAAATCACATGTGGCAAGAAACCAATCCTACACAAATATAATCTAAAGAGCAATTGAAAAACATAAACACGCAAAAAATGTACTAAAACATTTAACAAAGAAAAAATCGATAAGAACGAAACGCGTTAGTAACAAACGAAAAAGTATCCGTTTATTTAGTGGTATTGTTGGTTACGTATCCGTAAAGCAGTTGATATTCGGTGATTTACCGTCGTTCTTTTGCAAACTTCTTATCCAACGTGTCTGAACTGTCCCACAGTGATGGCCGGGCCCCTGCCCAAAAGGTCAAGCCATAAACCCATTCGAAAGCACAAATCTGCTGTAAGTGGGAGATCATATTTCCCTGATTAAACTACTGGTCCTCCTATTGATTTTACGGTACATTTTCCTGCCTATTTCATTCTGTCTTACTGTACATCATTGTATAGAACAACCTTGATATGAGAATACGGTCAACGAAACAGCTAAGTGAATCGCTCGCTACCAGCGCTGCCCAATCTTAGCATTGTTCAAGTGCCAAGGATTCAAATTCGTAAATGGCAAACTGAACTTAACGAAAGCATCCAAGTCAATAACATTTCTGGTGTTATTCCCTTATTCTAGTCATTCCCACCACTTTGGAGAAGAAGAACGATCTTCCGTCGAGCAGTACCAGTTTATCGTTAGGGTGAAGACTCCTTATCCAACCTATGGGTCAGCCATAAAAACGTGTACGCAAATCTGACTGATTCAAATGAATCATTGAGTTGCCTCCCCTGCATTGTTGTTAACTCGGCCAACCACTATTAGAGAAGTCGTGATATCAATACCCAGTCGGCCCTCGTATTGTTACTAGTTCTGTTCGCCTCAGCCTTAGCTACGATTCCGAACACGTGAGGCTTTCACACGGCTCCACCGACAACAATAGTCTACCAAAACCTACAGTCCGTTTGTGCTTAAAACATTCCCGTGATCTACTGCCATCTGCCCTTCGTCCTAACAACAGTCGAGGTAGCAAAGAACGCCATTTAATGCCGTTCACACTTCGTGAGTGAATCATATCAGCAATGCTGAAAAGTGGTGTCTGGAACTGGAAGGCAGTCTTTCGTATGTCCGTTCAATGCAAACTGGGCACGGCATTGCAATAATGCAACTTTCAACTTCTCATATACACCAACTGGAATCCAGTTGATCCTGGACACAGTTAGCGACTGAAAAACAAGTATGGGTTTCGATTTAAAATTTGGAAAAACAACATAGTAATAGTTCCACCAATAGTATTCGACTGAGTAAAACCCATTCTTTAGATTATAATTCATTCCGTGCTTTTCATTGTTATATTGTGCGCGACGGGCTTACAGGAGGCATGTCATGTGTGTGCTGTTCTTGATAATCAAAACTTGGCTGGAGAGGAGAGTATCGGGTACACATACTTGAAGAGCCGCAATAATCGCGAAACCGGTCGTGTGCTTCCGGGGAAATTTTGTTAATCCATCCGTACGCAAAACACAATACTGAGAAGAAAAACCAGTACTTTCGGGCCTTGCGTCCCCTTTATGAAGGTTAGTTTTGCCTGAACGACGAAAAATCCTTCGACGAATCACCATGGACTTATCATCCATTCACGCTTCTAACGGTTCAAATCAGATTCTAGTGAGAAGACAAGTGCACTTCAGATGTGCTCAGGAGCATTCGAGAACTAGACCGCACAGCTTGTTGCGGACGGTCTGCGGAATCCCGTACTAAAGAACAGAGGCATTTTTGATTATATTTGTGCATTTAGTCCCGGTAATTAGCTCTATGAAATGCCCTCATAGATTCCAATAAGATGCAACCCTGTGTGTTTCAGTGAATCGGGAAGATATGTACTCTGGGAACTTTATACCAGGAAGTACATCATCTAAGTGGGGCATTCCACAGTCAGTCGCAAAATTCACGTTACCGAATGTTGTCAATTAACTTGAAATTTGGTTTAAGTAGTAACTCCGAGTTTGCATTCATGCTATTAGTTAACACTGCTGCAACAAAATATTCAACACGTTTATAGGTTAAACTGCCTACTAAAAATAAATGTCCACTCAGCATTTCTAAGTTTAGATTGGCTTTATTAAGTAAAATCATCAGCCTTGCACAAACGTGCTCTGGTTTTGCTCGGTGCCTCACAGTACCGAATATTAGTGAAAAAATCAAAAGATTATAATACAGAAGTAATTTGAATGCAAGGACGCAAGAATGCCACTGACAACGGCAATTATCTATACCGCGTCGTGCCCAACCATCGATATTGAGAATCTCGTGGATCCAAGCCCTGTAGTCTAACCCAACATGCAGCAGTCAATTGGTTAAGTACTTCCCATGTTTTTGGCACATCATAGAGCAGAGCTAGAGTCGGATCACTTGTGTTTGAATTTAGGTTCGCCAATAAGGACCATGAAAGCATCGCACAGACTTATGGGGTGGGATATTGAATATTAAGAACATTGCATACTTGATAACCTCTACTAACTTGTTTTCTTGCTTGTTATCATTTTCCCCTCACGTATACATTTTCAGTATTTGTAGTTTGTGTTGGCACTATGCCTGTTTTTAAGCTGCTGTGTAACACATAAATATATATATTAACCGAATATATACATATCTACTTTGACCGAATCTTTAATCTTTTGTTAGAATCCCGGTTGTCAATACAATACATAAAACCCCTTACCATAGATACCGTAATGACGATGTGTAATGGACGCCTCATCCTAATCTGCCACGGCAGCTTTGGTCTGTTGACTGATTTCGGCAATAGTTTTTCCAGTCGAATAATTTTTCGTATTATCTTGAGATAATGTCCAGATTATTATGAATTCTGCTGGCATTATTTGGAATTGCTATCCGACTGCAAAATTCAGATTTCTTTCACAATCAACTGAAACGTGATCCATCTTGAACTGGTGCGTTGGTTACCTGTGTATCGGTCCACAATCTGCAAATAGACACGCTTGCTGGGTCCCGTGAAAGAGAGATAAATTCCTACACGATTCCGAACAACTTCGAAATAAGTCCGAATAACTTTGACACAATTCTGCCGCACCTACTTTCCCTGACCCCCGCAAATGATTTAATCAACCTATCAGTGGGTACTTTTGACTTACAATTATGGAATCGTTATCCAGCCGAACATTTAAAGGAACAGCACATAAATCATAGATTGAGATACTGTTTGACTTAACTGTCATAGGGTGGCAGGCGGTCACAAACGATCTTCTGAGGGGCTTGAGTGTCTAGTCTGAGATAAAGAAAAAAGGTAATTATGAGTTTAAAGTCACCGGATCAGTCAATCAACTGCCGATAACTGCACAACCAGAAAAACTAAGGCAATCTCTAGCCTGTTTGCGACAGTGATTTTGCACCACTGGTCGATATTCCTACACTTTCTATGAGGAAATTCCCGAAAAACCATTGAAGTGAGTAATTGTGGCATAAATTTTGTAAACCATAAATTTGATTTTAGGAGGAGGCTCTATGATTGTTTTACCTCACATTTGGCACTAGGATCACGACAACGGCGTCAATGATGGAGACCCAGCGACCTCCTGCGAAGACGGGGCAAGCCCGTCTCAAACTGACATCAGACCGCTAATCGGTTGTTATTTTTCGGCTTCCAAGTAGCAAGTGCTGAACTTGAGGTAAAATAGTGATGGTGCTCTGAAATTGAATTTATGGTTTGCATTATTCGCTCTAAATTTTACCATTGCAATGTGAATTTTTACCTCTATCTTGTAATGTTATAGTGTGATGGCTGGATTCGTTCGACGCAATCACCTCAAAAAATTGCACTGAAATAGATCACAGCAGACAAGAGAGGAATAGTTAAGAAAGTAAGGTTTCCACTGCCAAGGGAGAAAGAATTTAATTAAAATGTTAATGTAGAAGGTTAGCAGCATAGCGTTAACGATAAAGCCTATAGTGGGTCATTGTATCGACTGGTTCGGGTAAATTTTCTCCTTGTAGATTGGACAGTCAAATGATTTTGCGTGGCGATTCTCTTCGATGCCTTCAAAACCTCTTTTGGCTCATATCTTGATAATTCGCGGGCTGTCCCAGTAATCTCGACAATCTCAAAGAATGCCGGACGTTGGATGCCCAACCAGATCACAAGCAGTAGAAGCTGAATCGATTTGTTTATAGTTTAACTACCCTTGCCCGATCTCAGCCCGACAAATAGTTTATCAGGTACTATATAATGCACTTTGCGTCCACAAGTGGATTCTTAAAACAGGACTGAAAAGGGCCTATCTTAGTGGCATTTTGATTCCCGTATTTGTTCGTCGCGAGTTATCTCCCGACACAATGAATATTAGGCATAAAATCCAGGCCATTGTGGTCGTTTAGGTTGCATAATAAGTGTGCCTCTTCGCCTTCGTTTGCTAAATTAGACGAGGATGAACAAAATGTACCTCTCGTCTTTTCTGCAGGCTACCCTAACGCATCGGTCGTCTCATGAAAAATCAGATGTGATTGAACCATCCTACTCGCCCACAAAACTGGCAACTCAAGAACTGGTAAGTCTGCCAAAGCTGAACCAACCACGGACTGATAAATTACAAGGGCCCCCTACGGGGACATTTTCACACTGAGTTTGCGCATCCTGTGGTGAACACAAACATGCGTTGCCGGCGCGCACGCAAGCCTCACGGGACTCAAGTTAGCGGGCTTGTCACTGTGCTCACGTTTACAATGAAACTGTCTAGTGAACGCCTCAGGCCTGCCGAAGCGGATGGTCGGCTCAGACGGCACTAAATGCGCGAGTCGTTTGGTGCTTGCGTTTTGCATGGGCTAGAGAAACCTGCCCCTTTCAGTGAATATCCATCAGCCATTTTCCTAAGACAAAATCATCATCATGGAGAATAGAGCATTCCAATCAGTAACCAGAGCTCAGTGACAAGGCTGCATCAACGTTGAGTATTGGAAATTAATCGAATAGGCTAAAGGGAAATCGGTGCGTTCGTTCATCATGGCAATTGTGAAAGTACCATGTTCAAACTAGGACAAATAAACTAACCATTTGTCATACCACTGTTGAAACAAGATTATAAAATAATTGATGAATAGAAGATACAATTTGATTAGGGAGAATCTGTAAGTAATTCTGTGTTGATCTCATATTGGGTCGCCGTTACATGACCAAGTTACGATTAGGGTTAACTAATGCACAAAGACGAATCAAGAAATAGAAATTCGACCATGTCCCATGTGTTCCAACGGAGTTAAATATTCTATCGACATTTTTCGAAGGTTCTGTATCTGAAATAATTTGTCTCACTTTATCTTAAGATTATCAAAGAACTTGGCTGCTAATATTAATAATAACAATAACGCGCTACCACAGAATGAAAATATTTTTTAGTGATTCGTACTCAGTTTAATCACTTCATTCAAGGTTAACCGCTAAGGATTTTACCTGCATATATCACTTGGAAAGAAATATTTTTCGTTTATTTAGTCATTGCAACTGAAATAGTTGAAAGGATAAACAGACTGAATCAGTTTCTCCTAATTCTTTTTTAGTCACCTGTGCTCCCGGAGGTACCACAATGTCCCTCAAGAGCATCCACAGTATGCGCGATGCATGGCTACACAACCACTTCTATCGGTATTCCCGTACTTCCGTCTTCTAATTCAACTTTTATTGCATTTGGCACTTCAGTTCAACCGTATAAAGAAATACCCAGTTTGGTATGTTTTCAGATGGCTAGAAGCACCATCTGTTTGATGCTATTAGTTATGACAGTGGTTCCATCTCTAACAACCACGACCCATGATTATTGACTTTGTTTATGGCTTGATCAAATTTTACCATCCCCTAGATTTCCACGACCTACTATCTGTATAGCATGGCAAACAGCTGTGATGTGATCTCCTTCACAATGTGATTCCATGTTAACGCGATGCGACGGCTCCCGTATCTCTGTGACCCAAAAAGCTATACAGAATGGCTTACCTCAACCCAGAGATTCAACCGTATCTGAAAGGTCAATGGAAAGAGAACCTTTGGAGTAGTCTCTCGATGTTCCAGTTTGCGGTTTCAATCGGTAAAATGAGTGGAAGAATAACTGGTCCCAATAGATGGCCTTCCACTTAGCTGCATTGCGGACAGGATCTTGTTAGCACCAAAGGCTTCGGTTGAGGATTCCAGTCGTTCTCCAGCTTAATGGCTGGACTCTATGACTACTAGTCCAAAAACGTGATCGAACATGTTTCACTGGTCGTCGCGCAGAATAATAAGATCTACGCTTCCACTGCGTATAGGTTGGAGGGTGGTGATAAGCATGTGCCAACCCCAAGCTTCCGTGCTGGGCTAACACCGCGCTACAGTGTGAGTCAAAGGTCCCGGTTGGGGTTTACAGAGAGAAAAAACATTTTTTGCGATGTTGGAAACCGCGAAGTATCGGTCGCCCGAATGCAATTAGCATCTTTTCCAAATGGAACCTTTCAAATTTCTTTTCTGATATAAAGATCAAGGTGACACGAAGAACTGCGGCTCAGTAGATCCATCCAATGGTAGCATTAGTGGATCGGGAGAAAAGTTTTGGATGCATACTTTAAATCTACATTTTCCCTTCGCTTAGCTTCTTACAATGTCCGCACTCTCAACCAAATAGAGTACCAAACTACCCTAGGTAAAACCCTTGAAACTTAATGTATGGTGTGTCACCGAAACGCGCATACATGATCATATCTCCGTGTTCACTCGCCGTATCACAGGTACAAACTCATTCTCTCGCTTCACTGTTCGCTTGACGAGGGATCCGATTTCGAGCTCTCATGGTCGGGCTGGGTTTCGGATCGCCTTGAGCATGCTAGCGGAGCAATCACTGTTGGGCAATATCCCAATAAGCAAGCCCTTGTGTGTCGTTCGGTTGAACGATCGTGTAACTGTTAGTAGCAGCCGACTGGAGCGCCGTTCCCTGTTCGTCGTATCTGTTTATTGAGCCTACTGACTGGAGCCATCTTGAGGCGATGGACGAGTTCTACGAAGGTCTGTCTCCCTTACTACGGACTGTGCGACTAACGGTTGCTGCGGTCGTCGCTGGTGCTTTCGACGCCCAACTAGGTTACTTAGCTTAGAAATAACGATAGAACGGAGAAAAATTTACCGTTCCATCCTGTCGCACCGACAAGGACGACCAACTTATCAAAGCTTCTTTAGACCACATATTGGTTCTGAGAAGCACTAATATTTGTCATAGAATCGACATTGGCTCACGGGACTTCCTCCTACGCCTTCACGGCGTTGGGCCCAGACTAATCACATAGGCATCAGCCACGGCTGACGTGGATCAGTCGAGGATTGCCAATCATTCTGGTCCACACTTGGGGACTCAGATCATGGTTTGATCCGCGCTCTCTTTTGTTTGGACCTAGTCTATGGTCACACTAGCACGAAAACGGCTACACAGCTGATACTAGATGGCAATCGATGGCGTGAGTCTTAGTCGGAATCTTCAATGCGATTGTCAAAGAAATGCTCAGGATCCGAACTCAACAACAGCTGTCACGATAGTGCAGGAATGTGTATTGCCTCCTCGGACCATAAATTGCTGTCGCAGGACTGGATTGGATCGAATCTTGTTCTTGAG
>LUCM01005376.1:47236-78579 GCA_008360955.1 Fasciolopsis buskii
CGAGTTTGGGTTCACGAAACCCTCCCAGGCGGAGGTTAGAGACAATAAGTGATATGCCCCAACGTTGCATCGGTGGCGTTCTTGCATACGATATCTTTCCTCTTCTGCATAACTGTACAACTTATTAATTCGCAATCGATATTTGCCTATTGATCGTCCTTTTTTCCTCCTATGATTAGACGGTACTATGAAGTACCAATCAGAACCAGAGCGCGTTGGTGCAATGGTAATTGTCTGAAGTGAATGATATGTTCTGGAATAATCTTAATTTTAATCGCTTCGTATTTTGTGCTATTCGTTGCCTACCTTTGCAGGTTTTCAGCTATTTAATTTGATTTTTCTCATATTATTTGAGAAGTTCACTCTCATCATCTTGTGCACGCACTATTGGCGTATAGGCTAAAGCCACCGAATTAATCGTTACTGGCCGATTACTCGGATATGACCAAAACGAATGTAGAAGGTAATTTACGCCGCACCACGAACCAGCCATGAGCAGTCACATGAAGAAGCAGCAACCACTATGTCGAAAGCATTTCTCGTCAAATAAAACCCTTGTTTTCACCAAAGAGGCACAGCAGAGCGAAAACCCAGTTAGACAACTTTACTCTCCCAGTTGAGACCGACAATTCAAGTCAGGAAGAGGCTGAAAGAGTCAAAAATAAGAGTATTCGGCGCACGGTCAGACTAATCCGATAATTCTCATCCAGTTGGAAGACGGATCTTGCCTGAGCGTGGTTTGCAATAGTACAGCGCACGGCCGAACAACGTCTGAGAACTGACATGTCTCACTGCGCAATGTGTGAACCACCTCCTCGCCTTATTGTTACAGTACAACCAGTGTCACTCTTCTTATCTCAGTCACCTACTCTACTGGAAACCTTTCGATGTGTTAGGACGAAGATCTGAAATGGGCAAAGGGTGTGTGAATTGGAACATGAGTCAACAGGCTCCTACTGATTCTGCGCACCAAACCTTGTTTTGTTGCCTTGTCGTTTGCGTTCTTTGGCCAACCTTGAGATGGTGACGAATAATTGATAAAATAGAGTAGGATTATGGAAGCGCTAAGATATATTTGGTTAACACGGAACAAAATTTGTTTGTTCTTCTCCCACTCTTTGGGCTATTCCAGAGGCGTTTTGTTTGCAAGCTGACTTGCATTCAAATGACAATAGTAATGGTAATAGCTGGAATAAATTGTCTTTTAACCAAAACTAGCAGTTTAGAAGACGAAGGTAATCAAGTTATGGAACATCAAATCATCATTGAGAAGCCCACCATTAAAATCTTCAAACCCAAACTGAAGTTTATTGTGTGAACAGAACTGAACAGAGATGGGTGTTTCGCTTGGGCTTACTTGATCAATGACATGCGTAATTTCCTTAGTTACGATGGTGTCTGCCAGCCTATTTTAATGTCAAGCTGTAGTACCTCGTATTTACCGTGACCTGTAAACTCAGTGATTTTCTGACATCTTGCGAACTAGTAAGTAGCGAATGAACATGGTGCCATATCCACAGAATTGCGAATATGACGTATGGCCTTTTAAAATGGTAGAAATATCAATACAGTGTTAACAAACAAGTATCGTAACAGAACCAGTAAGTTAAATTGTCAGGCTCACAATGGGAAGTAGCTTAAGGAGAAGAATGTTATGTGATTGCGTAGGAGGTCACTAATTGAGTAAATCAGACCACCCGGCTGATCACGTTAATGTTCGGGGATTTTAGAGGTTTGTGATGTCCTTTGGTAAGGTAGGAAATCAATGAGTTTCAACGGATTTACGAACAACAAAACCCAAAATGTTTTTACAGTCGAATACAACAGACACCCGATGAAGCACTTACACGCGAGTCCTGATCTGATCTGAAAGGTTACCTTGCCAACCTTTATTATAGCTACATGAATCTTCGTTGGCCCTAACATGCCTCCAACTTTTAGGTAAACGGGTCAGGTATTGCGGCGATTAACAACATGGAAACTCCAACGGCGATCCAGCCTACCTCAACTTCACTTGGCAACCCCTCCGAAACGGTTAGACTAGAGAAAAAAACCGGTTATGGAATGGTAACGAGCACGGCCATGACAGTTTGGTCTGGAAATTGGGCTGATGATGCAGTGAATAAACCTATGCTGGAATACTTGGTAAGTTTTATTGCACTCTACTATTATAGAATACATAGTGACAACGGATTAGGAAAAATTCAGTTTTCAAATTTTGCGAATATTCACCAGTCGGGCGCTTGCTAAAAGCTGTGGGAAAAAATAAGTCCATTATCTTTTTGCTAAAGCTTCTCATAAATAACACACTGCTCGTTGGATTTCTCATTGTTATCTACTGATGATATCCCCACTGATCAGTACCTCGCGAAGCCTTTGATTGACTACCCTGCAATTCTGTGTTGTCATCACCCCGTTTATTCTTGTAAAGTCTCCAACCCGGCAGCGGCCAAACGGATAAGATCGTGGTCCTTGAGCGTGAAAGCCGCAGGTTCGAACCCCCCACTGCCGGTCGATTTCCCCACTTGGCAGCCGTCTGCAGGCTGCGGTTCCCTTCCTGAAAAGTGACGTGCATTGTCATTTCATTAATAAAGGAAGTAAAAGATAAAAAATACAAGGTAAAACTTTCCGCTCCATAGGAGCTTCCTTTGGCGTTATCTTCGTTGGAAATCATCGTCGTTTGAAAATCCGAATGGCTTTGATATTCTGTTGAACTTAGGCACAACCACGCATCATAGTTTCAGCCCATCCATAAGTACTTGCGTTTGTTATCAAATCGTTCTTAAATCCAACCTTCTGGGCAAGATGTCATTTCAGGCAGCGTTCTCCACCGATTGCCGTTGCCTGCTTACGAAGCTACTGAACATGCCTCTCATACTCCAGTTTCTGATTCATGTTCACACCTGCATCATTTCCATACAACAATCGTGGCTAAACTCGGGTGCGGAGAACTTACCTGTATTGATCGATAAGTTCAAACCATGGAAGCCGTACAGAGTTTACAGTGAGAAGGCATCAGAGGGCAGCGGTAACATTACAGTCCAGTAAATGATAACAGCCATAGGCAAAACTGTCTCAATTTTATTTTGTTACTGACAGCGTTGTTGGTAGCTAAGATATCAGCCGAATTTAATAGATTTGTCTATAGATTTGTTATTCTGACGTGGAATCTATTCAGTTTTTCCGAGCACGGGGTCCACCCGACAGTCATCACATTACAAAACAGATCAACACACACACACACACAAACAAATACATCCTTGGTCTTTTGGATGGTAAGGTAGTGTTGCATGAGTGCAGCCTCAGTGTGACCAAGTGAAAACATTTACACAGTTACTCATTCGATTTAAAGCAGGATACATGTGTGCGCTGACTAGGATGTAGACGAGGCTAGTGGAGTAAGGTCAAGAATTCACCCACGTACGTACACGCACGCCATCCTAATCCATTTCGCTTTTGGATGTCACAATTGTGCTTAGATCACGGATGGACCCACAAATGGACTAGCATAATGGAGACGCAAATCAACCATTGATCAGTAAGCGATCGAGGGATCACATCGTGAGAATTTGTTTGTCATTCGCCTGTGGGCTGAAGCGTCAACGATCCCAGAACATCTAGCTGAGGCAACACGTGAGTGCTTAAGCCATACCCTACAAATAGGTGTGGGTCGATTGAGTTAGTCACGGAAGTGGGCCTTCCGCTAGGAAAGCCCAAACACATATTCCACATAAATCATATATCAAAAGATTGCAAAGGACAAGAAATAAGCATGAGATGGCTAATCAAGAAAAGGAATCTGGGCCTTGAATTGTATGTGAAAAACGATTCCCACTTCAGAACCCCAAAACCTATTCATTTTAGATTTACAACATTTTCCTTGCCCATACAAACTAGCCATTTTCAATGTGCGAACATTGCCGCGTGTAGTAAACGGTTCATTGAAGACCCTGGCCATTGACGTGTACCCATGAAACTTGCATTCAAGATTCCAGCTCTGTTATCCGACCGACATTACCGTCTCGTCCTTCCGCGTAGTTTCATTCACGTCTTTCTGGGGACCCTGAAGCTGTAGGTTTCTGGTGTTGCAAGCGTTGGTGTGGGCCTCATGGAGAGGGCTGAGGTTGCACTACTTGACTGGGTCCCAATCGGCAGCCGGCTATGCGCAGTGAAACTTGAAGGTTCATGCAAGGTAAATAACCGTCACTCTGATAGACGCAACTTGTTTGCTGTCTCAGCGTACGCGCCAACAGATTGCAGGCCAGAAGCAATCAATAATACTTTCTATCAAAATCTGCACAACCTCTTGCATGCAACAAGTAGGGGTGACATAGTGGGTGCTAGGGTAGGTCTACTGTCCTCGAATGAGGTGCACCGAGGAAGTCCCTTTGGTCTCGATTCCTGTCCTTTTGAAGGCGGGGAACGGTTATTGACTTTGTGCTCAGACCATCAATTATTTCTCGTTATTACGAGCTACAGACGTTCCAATCGCCGGTATGCCACCTGGCGTCCGCCCTCTTCAAGTCAGCCGTGGACCTAAATCGACCACTCTGCTTTTAGCTAGAAATGGCGGGGCTGTCTACAAGAGAGCCGGTGGTGCTGGAGCACTCCCTTGCATTACGACCACTCGTTAGTGTGCATTAGTTTCTCCATGTGTTTTGGCGAAAGCTCAAAATGCATGTCTTAGCGTCGGTTAGATTACGACAAGCTATCTGATCCTACTCGTTTGTCAATCTTTCGAAGCGCACTGGCTAAAATCTGGGATTGTCTCCACCTCAAAACACCAATGAGCATTGGTCGCTTATCAAGAATACCTTGCATTTTGCCGACTTGGTAAGTTGTGGCCTGACCTGTTGCTTTGTAATACCTAGAATTTCTGCTGAGTCTTGGCGTCTTCTTGACGCTCCTCAGTCCACTCCAACTAGAAGCGAGCATAACGACCCACGGCTCGTAACGAAACGTGAACTCAGTGCCTTGACACTATTGATGTGTCTGCATTATGGCAATGTCTATTGAGAAAGCATATGGAGAACTTTATGCAAACTAACGCGTGGTCACAGTGGAGGGGAGTGCTCCAGCACCACCGATCTTCTTGTGGACAGTCCCGCCACTTCTAGCTAAAAGCGAGGTGGTCCATNNNNGCTGACTCAAATAGAGCGGACGCCAGGTGGCGTACCGCCGACTAAAAGGTCTGAAGCTCGTACTAGCGAGGAACAATTGGTGATCGGAGCACAGTGCCAACAACCGTTCCCCATTTTCAGAACGACAGAAATCGAGAGCAAAGTGGCCCCCTAGATGCTCCTCATTCGAGAACAGTAGACCTACCCTAGCACTTATATCCCCTGCGAAAATCCCCATGTCACCCCACCTTGTTGTACCTAAGAGGTTGTGCAGCTTTTGACAGAAATTATTCTAGATTGCATATGGGCTACAATCTGTTGACGCGTACGCTGATAAAACGAACAAGTTGCTTCTATCAGAGTGACGATTATTTATTCCGCATGAAGCTCACTGCTCACAGCCGGATGTCGACCGGGATCCAGTCAAGTGGTGCAGCCCCAGCCCTATCACTGAGAGCCACACCAATGTCAATAAAACCAGAAGCCACAGCCCCAGGGTTCCCAGGAAGACGCATATGAAACTTCACTGAAGAATCAAATAGAGACGTCAGTCGGTTAACAGAGCTAGAATCTTGATTGCGAGTTTCTTGAGTAACACACACGTCGATAGCTAGGGTCTTCAGTGTGCCAACTAAACACCCCTGTTGACACATCAGTGTTCGGATATTGCTTGCGGCTAGTTTGAAGGGGTATCGAGGAGGAAGCTTTACGTTAGTCGCAAAAGCGTTTTGTTTGTGATTTCTATGCTAAAGTTATTGATTCCGAGAGAACAGCAGCGGGATGTTTTACTTCGCTGGGCCTAAAGTTTTCATTGCGAGCTGCTTCTGCGTAAATTATAATTAAATGGATTGAGAATATGAGCAGTGACGAGCATTAGTAATGGAGCAAACAATTATATACGGTAAACGGTCGCGATTAGAACTGAGGACATCCGGATTGTTTCCCTCTTAAATCAGCCATTTTCGTGTTGGTGTTTTTATTAGCTGTTGTCCTACGATAGCCGAGACCGTTTCTGCCGACTTGCGAAGCAACCTATTGTGAATGCTGACATTGTCCATCTAGCCGGTTTTTCTATTCATTACACTGTTGTTTTTCTCGAGATGATGAGTGCTTCTGTTTTCCATTATGGACACTGACTGGAACCTGGAGGTTTACACACACAGAAGTCCATACAATACAATAAAGTTTCAACCGGGTTTGGCTTCATCAATTTTTTGTTCACTTCGTCAGGCGTTCTTACTGGCATTCCTACGGGGCTCGCCGCTCGTGCTACTTCGTTTCACACTGGTCCACACTCGGTTAACGTTACTGATGAATGATATTAACATTACACCGACGTAGCTGATCTAGGGGATCCCGGATTACAATAAAAGTAGAATACATTTATTTTTAGTTTTAACTTGAGTTCGTCAAAGTTTCCTGAAATTTTCCTATCACTAATGTGGCACGCTTCCTCATAGCGTCGCCGTTCTTTTCGAAATGGCTCATGCCTGCAGTGGACTTTCTTTCCGGTGTTGTGCCCACCCATAATAGCACATGTGTGGACCTGCTCTGTGCTCACAGTAGAATCTATTATAAATCACATGCCAATGAAACGTTTAGGTTGAAAGTAACCATAATCCGCTAAGCGATCGATAATGCAAACAATAAGCTCTTAAATGCTACTTTGATAAACAGGAAAAAAGAGTGAATAACATGCTATACTTTGATATCACCGCTGGAAATGGCGCCAGTAAGCGAGAACGCACAAATCTGTACCTTCCGAACCATAACGGATATTTGACTTTAAGTGAACCCTAAATCCAAAAGATGCTCATCGAATGATTTTCACCATAATTTGATTGAAAATGATTAAAATCACAGACTGAACTCTGAAACCATTGTAAAAAGGGTGTTACTTCGTGGTTATTCCATTCCGAAAAGAGGAGCTGGAGGTAAGCTTTAAGATAAACCATGACGGTTTCTATTAGTCTTAATGAAATGTTGCAACAGACGATTAAATGCTCGTACCGAGTAATGTTATTCAACGTGAGCTCAAATAAAAATCCGAAAACGAGTCCGCACACAACGGTTAACTGTTCTTTAGTTCACAAAGGGGTGAAGGCTTCGTTACATGTTGCAGCAATATTTCATATTTGTTCACTCTCTCGGCTTTCACTACGAACGTTTAAAAATTTGTACACAGAGATCTGGGAGATTAGGTTGTTTTTAGTTCTTGCCCACCTGTAAAGTTGCTCGCGATGTTCAAGAATGATTTCCATCGAAAACTGCTTGCCCTATACTGGGAAAGATGTGGATAAAGTTCCTGGTATATAGTCGCAGTCAGTGACCATATCCAACATGTGAATCGAGAGCTGTTCTTCATCAACATCATGTCAACTATATCAATTCTAAATGCGTTATTATTATGAGAATAAATGAATCAATGGATCAGAAAATTTGAGTTGGCCGTAGCTCAGGTTGTTGGTTTTCATGGGAATCTGATCGCTGCTCTTGTCGTTTGGGCTACAAACGTTTCATCACCAGTGGACTTGCGCTGCCGATGTCACCTCGACTGCTGGTGAAACATTTGCAGCCTAAACGCCAAGCTCAGAGATTAAAACTCCATAGAAATCAAATATTTTTTTAACCCTAATCATCACATCTACGGTTTCATTTTTTACTTCAGATACAATCGAACAAGGACGAAATAAAAGATCAAGAGTTGAATGAAATCCCAATGGTTAGACAACCTCGTAATGGGTATACTGAAACAGAACCTACCGAATATTCCCCACGATTGCCACTCGAGCCTGCTTCGCTTGGGCGAACGCTGTCTCAACGGACTGCGGCGACGGAAATTCAAATCACTTCTTCACCATGGCAAAGATGTGCAAATCCGTGTACGCCCACTGGTACAGTGATGCGTGCACTGAATTCCAGACAGGTTAGATATCGGCAAAAAATTTACGCATTTAGTACATTTAAATTCCTTAGTAGCGATAAATTCAGTTATAAAAATACTGACCATGCAAAAATATGTGATTTTAATTGGTACTTCATAGTACCGTCTAATCATAGGAGGAAAAAAGGACGATCAATAGGCAAATATCGATTGCGAATTAATAAGTTGTACAGTTATGCAGAAGAGGAAAGATATCGTATGCAAGAACGCCACCGATGCAACGTTGGGGCATATCACTTATTGTCTCTAACCTCCGCCTGGGAGGGTTTCGTGAACCCAAACTCGGCAGTCTAAATGCACCCGTACGCGCAAGTCCACTGGCCAAAATCTTCATACGTTTTAGCCACGTCATCGACTGGCCACCTCTATCCATTTTCCAACCGTCGCGAGCCTCGGAGAACAGCGTACAAAGAGGCAGTCGTTCTGTAGGCATGCGAAGAAGGTGACCCAGTCACCTTAACCTGTTCAATATTCGGTGTCTGTTCTAAATACTGAACCGAAAGGACCCAGTATCTTACAACTAACTACTCACAAAGTTATCCCACTAAATTCCAAAAATACTGCGAAGACAACGGTGTTCAAACACCGCTCAAACACATGCTCTCAACGGCCATGCTTCTGAACTGTGCAGCAGAACGGACTTCGCTGATCGATAAACGAATGTAACGCCAACGCCTTCCAAATGCGCGAAGATACTTCTTCCGATATCCGGCGATCAGATGAGATACAACTGCCCACGTAACTAAATCTATCCAACTCGCCCAGTTGTTCTCTCTCAAGAACAAGATTCGATCCAATCCAGTCCTGCGACAGCAATTTATGGTCCGAGGAGGCAATACACATTCCCAGACGCATTCCTGCACTATCTTTCAGGTGATCGAGAATAGCCTACAAGTTTCTTGTGTTTTCACTCAGTGACACGCATATTTCAGTTCAAGCGGTTGCCTCTGAGTATTTATCAGTCTCGCTATCGTCGCATGAGTATAGGGCGATTCCCAGCAGGATGTCGCTTACAATTGTGAAAAGCAAAGGTGTAAAGAATTAACCGTAGAGAACTCTGCATCTCCTGGTAAACTTCGGTGAAATATCGCCGTAAGCAGAAACTCGTCTTCGGCCATTTGCATACAGCGACTAAATGAATTAAATGAATTTCTTCGCTTTACCCTTCGGCTTGAGGCAGCAACACAGAATTGCACGATCGACTGAACCAAACATCGGTTTGAGATCAAGGAAGACAGATGGTATGCCAACGAAGCGTACGTCTGTGTTTTACTATTCATCACAAAGTGAAGATTTGGTCAATGCAACCACTGCCGCGTCAGAAACCAGCTTGATTCACTTGCGTACTCATTTTTCGTACTTTAGGAGATCGGCGGGGAATAATGCTTCCCGAGAAATTTGGAAGTGATGCTAGTCAAACTAATTATTATGCGACTGTTACATGACAATAAATCGATACAATCATCTATTAACATCAGTCCTTAGGGATCTGTTCGTTTGCCACAATGGACCTCAGGAGTTTTGTTGATTCTGATGTTAACGCTTTGACACCATAGGTGAAGAACAACGAAGAAATCCCATTTGGTTTGTCTGTCTGATCTTTTTAGAAAATGTATCTCCTTAATATCCTCCACTTCAGATAAAGGGCTGTTATCTACCTGTTTCTTTCCTCTTGTAGGAAAATGTGGAGGGTTCACTGTGGCGGGGTGCCAACTAATCTACCTTTTGTAGTGCTCTGCTCAACTCTCCTGAGATTGAATAACTGGGCGGTCAGTCGGTTTATTACTCTCTTTCTTTATGATAGCATTATATTTTTGCCCTTTTTGGATATCCGCATTAGAAACAACGGAGTCGATATACGCCGGTAGATCGATTTGAGCAAGAAGCAAAATCCCAAATTGCAAGATCCATGGATCTTCGATGACAACCTTTTAACCACCGGTGTTCTGTATAGGCTTAGCTTAGATACACACTACTTCGTCTGAACACAAACAACACCGATCTCACTGGTGTTTTGTTCACTCAGCACAGCCAAGCCCTGAACATATAAATCTACATAATTATATTTATTTAAGAATAAGCGTTTTAAAACAATGTCCTCACCTATTTCCGTAAAGCTAAACACGTGTATATTGCTTGGTTTTCTTTGGTTCTTTTCAATTCTAATTGAAATTCTAAACCACTAACCGGTCACTAAATTCTACTTCTGCCCTTTCTAAGGACCGAGGAATATTATTCCATTCGATATTTTTTGAAAGAGAAAAATGGGGAGTTAAGTCTGTGATCAATAAATGAGAAAAGGAAATTTTTGAGATCGGTGCTCACAATGCATTTTACAAGTGCTTTTTATAACTAAACAGTTCTACGATATATTCAAGGGAATTGGAGCCATCGGTGACGAATTCATCCTATGTTTGAAAACTGAAACTTGCATCATTACGGGCTACTACAGTGTCTCATATAGTTACTTGGCCAAAATACATATTTTAGCCTTATATCATGGTTTTTTAGCACCACGCGTTATGTTATGTGAAAAATACCCTGTCGGCAACTGAAACTTTAGTTTTTAAAAGAAGAGTGCATGGCCTACTAATGTAACATTACACCTCTTCGATTTCTAGGACCCTAGCCCCCCTTGGACAGATTCAACTGTAAGGATAACCAAAAATGAAGTGTACCTTGATTCGTTTTAATTTCAAGGAACCGTTACTGTCGTTTGTTAGTGGGTTTCTACCTGTCACCTTGGGCTGCTTCATCGATGGGGGATATCGCAACCGTCCAGTGTGTCCATTAAGGATAGCTCGATGACTACTGAAACTTTGATTGAAATGATTGATGTATACATGTTAGGAAGACGCGATCATAAAACTTCTAACGAAGACAGGAGACTATCTGAAGTGTCCTGCCTGAACTCTAGGAATAAAGATCAAAGCGTGCCGGGCCACTGCAAAATAGGACGTTAAAGAAGCCCTGAAGTGCGGAAATACTCCTCGAAAATTTGATGATCAACATGTTCAGACCGTGCACAGTAATGGTTGAAAACTGAAAACGGAAGTTAAGGCATCTGGTGTAACAATCCGTACATCAACAATCAACCGCTCGTTAGATGTTTATACCTATAAAGGAAAAAGTTGACAGTATGACCATTGGAACGCAACCGACTGGATGGGAGAGAAAAAACAGCTGGTTTCGTGGAGTGGCTGACCAAAGGGAGAATGTCGTCCTCGAATAATTTTCTCGAAAAGCCTTTCAGTGAATTGTATGCGAAGCAAGGCGAATATTGAAGCTGTCCTTGTTTTTGATAATGCTCTTATTCATTGATGTTCTTTTAGAAGGCTTTCAGTGTGCAACCACAGGATTTGTTTTTCATCGGGTTCTGAAGCTGTGGTTGATGAAGTCCCCTCAGTCGACAGAACAGAAAAGACTCGAGAAAACAACCAGATGCGAGTAGTGTATTGTGCACATCCTGGTGCCGAAATAGCATCGATACGACAATACATGCGAAAGGAAACCACAACAGAAGGTATCGAGCGGTAAACGCTGCTCGGAAGCGAAAACCCGAAAGTTCGGTTTGGGCGGAAAAGTGCAGATTTTGTGTGTGATGAAACAGACGCGGCCAAACAAATGTCAGAAAATCACTATTGTGAGACAAAACGGACATTAGAAGAAGTGATGTCCGAAAGAAAGTCGATTTTACCCGAAAAATCGGTGCTGTTGCAGGCTAAACCATCTCATCCTAAGCCAGCACATTTGGTACGAAAATTACCATCATATAGCCCTTTCTTCAGCCACATAGACGCCTTTGTAATATTCAAGTTCATTATCGAGAACTGCCTGAGTTTTTGAGTGTGCCTGAATGATTCACAAGTAAAAACCGCTGAGATCAATTGCTGGAGGCCAACTGTTACGTTGCATTCTATTCTGCAACTTGATGTCCCATGATCGCCATTTTCTAACTTTTACTGGAAGCGTTCTGGTGAAAACGGACCTGTAAAAATGTTCATCTAAAAACAAACCTGCGGAAATTTGTTTACTACTTTAAACTTCTTTTTTATGCTGCTTAGTGGACCAATTGTTAATGGAACTGAGAACAAGAGGTGGAGGATAAAACTTATAAGTCATTGCTAATGAGCCCTCTGAAAGGCTGTAGTTGTATATTAATGATGCTGGCCTCAGTTTCTGAGTGGGTCATTTTCTCAAACGAACTGTGAGTAATACTTATTATAGAATCCTCACGGGTTAAGATTCCACAGATTGTCGGCAGCGGATTTTAAGCGGTCCCAAACTGTATCGACGGTCAATCAGCAAGCGTGATTGGTAAAATCAATCGATTAAAGTTAATAGGCGTCGGTCAGAAAGGGGCTAGTAGGTAAAGCTTACAGGTGGTATCAAGCGCTGTCTGATGTAAAATAGAGAGTTGGCCTGTTGAGTGTAAGTCGTGGCTGGAATGCCGTGAAGGCAACGGTTAGACAGACACGGACACAGTTCATGGGAGTAGACTGACAAATTAGCAAATAGAGAATACGTAAGATAACTATAAAGGGTTAAAAATAGCGTGAACCATATTTAGCAATGCGATTAAAAAAATACGCATCAGTATATAGGCGGTTGGACGTAAACTGTCAGGACAAAAATAAGACTAAAAAGCAGCAAAAAAAATATTAGGAATCGCATCTTTTGGTCTATGCCCAACGTAAATACCTGATAAAGTTTCAGAAACAGGTGAGCTTAAAGGAAACCGTCATTGATAACCGAGGGGCATCGACACTTCTGTTTTCCAGATCTAACTTAATACTTGACGTGCGATCACTGCCATTTTGAACTGATGATAGCCAAAATAATATTACCGTTACCATCAGTGTTATAGTTAGTAAAACACTGGTGAAATTCATTGTAGGTTAATAGTGAGACCCTTATCAACTCTGCCGCAACCATACGAGCCGCGAGGGGTGCGAGTTTTTGAGGAAAGCAATGTAAGTGGGTGACGCACCACCGAACTGAGTGAGCACTAGCTCAGTCAGGTCGCATGCACATTCACCGATACATACACATAAACCCATGGTTGTGTTAAGAGCAGAATATTACTGCCTTGGAGTGTCCACACGTCAAAAGTGCACGTAATTTCGCTTAACTATTACACCTCTATGTGCCAGTGTGCTGACTGGAAAAAAGACAGAAGTGCCGTTGTGCAATTAGGCAGTTGACTGAGGTCAACAGTCCGACTACAAACGTGCCCACAACATACAAATGGAGTAGAACAGACGGTAGGCAAGGAAACGGCGTAGCCACACCTGTACACCAGGACCACACGAACTGAGAGGAGCCGTTCACAATACACACGGTAAAGGTACAGGCAACCTCATTCCTTGTTGGGTTCCTAAGTAAAACAGTATGTGTTAGTAGTAAAAAGACTGTTTCCATGAAATTATTCACCATTTGATATGAGGGCTCAACTCACCATTAAGAAATCATAGAAGCACTGTACAGCTGTTTCCTCCTTGTTAGGAATCATCAGCAGTGCATATCGACCGCGCCCGAACTGGGACACTGATGAATCCTAAGAAGGATGAAACAGCTGTACAGTGCTTCTATGATTTCGTAATGTTGAGTTGAGCCCTGATATCAAATGGTGAATTATTTCATGAAAACGGTATGTATTGTATGCGTATCCAGAACCGCATCTATGGGTATCGGGGAGGAAACTGAATTGCGAGGTCTGATGCAATCAGTGTTGTCACAAACGGAAAAATCTCTACTATTCGGGGCCTTCAGCTTTCTTGACATCAACCGAGAGAACAGAATGGCCTCGAGGGGAGCTCCAGGAGATAAACTCATACAACGGCTCCTTTTACACGGTCTGACTCAGCATGTAAAACAGAACACTAGACACGGAGTGGGGAAATGCCCCTTCTTACTAGATCTGGTGATCACTAGACACCAAGGGCACATAAGAAAGTTAGTAACTGAGGAGCTCCTAGGCAAAGGTGACCACTTGGTAATTACGTTTGTCCTTTCGGTACAGAATGAACACCCCTGATAGTGCCTCTGTCAGATGTCATGGTATGGTGAGGATTCAAGAAATAGGAATGAGTGTGGCATCGATATCTTGATTACCAGAACATGAATGCCCCTCTGTAGGAAAAAGGGAAGTCACACAGTATGGACTGATCAGGCCGACAGAGGAGTTCGTCCATCCTAAGGTACTCAGTCGTCAGCCATCTTGGTGGCGTCAAAATTAAAGCGAGCAATATGAACTCAAAGTCGGAGATGGGCAACGTACGGAGCGTATCATATCCAACATACGCATAAAAGCTATGGACAGGCGAGCAATAAAGCGCAAACGATCTAATAAAAAGAAAACTGCTTGTTTTAGCTTGACTTACCAAGGAATACTAAATCAAACCCCAAAGAGTACTACGCGTTTGCAGTCTAAGGAAAAAATTCGGTGACTGCGTCGCAGCAATAGAACGACCAGAAGGGAACCTAGCGGTAACCGAATCCGGAAAAGCAAATATCTTACTGGATGCGTCCAAGGATATATTCCCCTCAGCGGATGAAACCCATGTCAACTTAGGATCCTCGGAAACTGGCCAGATTCCGGATATCTGAGATTTATTTGCAACAGAGCAACAGTTTTTGAAAGAGTTAAGTTAGTCGGTCCGGACGGGGTACACCTAGCGATCTTTCAGGCACTAGCGGAACTAACTGCAGTTTTTGTCATGCAGCTTTGTACTAACTCTCTCAGAGATGGGAAATTACCTGTTGAATGGAAAACTGCGGCGCTAATGGTAATATTCAAAAATGGATCTAAACAGACCGATAAACTACCGACCAGTGAGTCTAACTTGCTTGTTATGCTAGTGCCTCAAGATAATCATAAGAAGGCAGATATGCGGGCATCTACTGAATCACAGTTCAATTTTAGTAGTGCAGCAAGGATTCATAGTGGAGAAGTTTTGCCTGGCAAATCTCTTGCTTTTTTGGTTCAGGTGGCCGAACGACTTGACGGATGTCACCGGCTCGAAGTCGGCTAGATGGACTTTAGCAAGGCTTTGGGCTCATTTAATCTCAATCATTTGGACCACAAAATGAAAGCACTAGGAATAACGGGAAATGCTAATACCTGGGTAAGCAGCCTTCTCAGGAGAAGAATGTTTTTTGTAAGGGTTGGAAGGCGCACGGTATGCCAAATGGTGTCCCTTAGGGATCGGTAAAAGGGCCCACACTCTTCCACGTATTCACAAACGACTTAGCAAAGAGCATATGCAAGCGTGCTAGCTTGTCGCTGATGATGTCAAATTACCAGAGTAGACTTAGAGAAGAAGATGGAGGTGGTCAAAGCCTGGTCACGTAAGCGAGGCTGACCTGTGGAGAGGAGTGTAGAGGGAATCAAGTTAAGGAGGTTCCCCCATGACAGGAACCCGGATGTAGCCACAACGAGCAAGTTCAAACACGCCAAACAGTGCGCAAGCGCGGCAAATAAGGCCAGATGGGGCTTTCTAGGCTCAGGTCAACGATATTGTACAGAAAACCCGAAGGGTTTCGGCCTCTGTATGTGACAACACCTGATGTATTGTGTTCAAGACTGGAACCGGTACTCAAAAAGGTTATAAATTGCCTGGAAAAGGCACAGAAGCTGGCCATTAAGAGGGTGGGTGGACGGCGACGCAAAAGCCATGATGAAACACCCCAGGACTTCTCAGAAGCAGACGCACGCGTGGTGATCTAAATGAGACATTCAAAGTAATGATGGGTGTTTCAGGCATAAAATATGAGGAATTTTTCACTCTTGTGCCAGACAAGGACATGGCTTAAGACTGTCGTGCGACTACGCAAGCCTACAGAGTAGAGCTAGGATCTTTATCAGTCCCACAGAGAACCAACTGGGGGAACATTCATTAATGCGGATGGATTTAAGGTAGCTCTGGATGCCTGCTGGGCTGCAGTATACCCAAAGCTGGAGCAGTGTTTGAGGTCTGAACAAAAGACGTATCTATTAGATCTGATACTTCACCTGGTACTTTGCCTTTTAGAAACAAAAGAACGTAATCAGAGTTGGAAGCTATGGACACCTGCATACAACATATCCATCTGGACGCTGAACTGGAACTGAACTGAACTGGACGCTACCTCACTTCATTTCGTTTTCGCATAACACCTTCAATTAAGTCGATTTTAGATGATTGGTACATCATGTAGACTTGTGAGGTAATTCGATCAAATAGGTTTCATTAAGTTGGGAACAAAATCAAAGGGAGGTAAAAGGCAAAACAAAGGGCAGTCGTTTATGTACGCTTGTCTACACCAGATCAACGTTGTATCCTACGCGTGTGTTATCTTTCCCAGGTTGCCTGCATGATCGCATAAGCTCTCAAGCAAGGGAGATCAAATCAGCTGACTTTACTCACAGGTTTACGATATGCTCCAATCAGGTGGGACAGACATAGGTAATGGCGAATATCTTGGTTAGCGTTTTGCTCGAGACCTTCTCTAATCGCGCAAAGTCCAACTTATGTTGTCCATTTTTTCTTGTCATCTTACAGCCCGCGTCGATGTACGGTGAGCAGATTCAGTATTCTGCGTCTGATGCCCCGCATACGCAAGCACCCTTCGGTCAACCGCATACTGGGCCGGTTTATACTGTACCGCCCACTACCAGGAGTAATACCTACTCGCCAACTTGTTTGAGCCCACCAGCTTACATTCACATCTTAACTCAAACTCCATACGTGAACGGGCCATTTTCTCCACTTGAACAGGTGAATGATCAGCTCTTGTTTCATTTGTGATGATTTTGGTAGTAAAAGATAGAGATAGATTTTTTCAGTCCATAGATCCGAAGACAAGCAATTTTACACTTTTCTATAAGTATCAACCCCATTTTTTGCTTTGAGCGAAATCTGAGGGCACATTTCCCTTTAGATTCAAATTAGACCAACGTACCTCGTATCATCCAATTTTATCACCATTTTTTGTAAGGAAAAAGTGGCCCTATAACGGTGCAATAAAAAAAACCAAGAGAAACAGAATACAAAAAATATTTCCGTTGTAGGTTTCAACAAATGTGTACGCTTTTCCTAATTCTCATAAAAGTCAACAGTTGCCCACCGTCAATTGTGATCCATCTGAGGATCAGGCAGCACCCGACTGTGAGGGTTGTGTTAGGTCTCACTCTGAGCTTTTCTTCAGAATGTCTAGTCGGTAAGAAAGCAATGAGAAACTGGACCCTCGCTAACAATTATGGACGGCAACTGATGTTAGGTCTCATGCCACCATAGCCGGACGCCGGTTTTAGATGATCCCTTCCAGATGGCATACCGACGATACTAAAAACAGAAAACAGTTCAGACACCAAATACCAATGGATAGGCTTAGTATCTTTATCACTCTGGCGTTGCTTTAGATCATCACCCTGAATTGGAGAATAAAAAGCCTGAATTTGGGAGCAAAACGTTATAATCAGTTCGATTACGTTCAGATCAAAGTTTTACCCATTTAGATGCACCGATGACTGAGACTGCCCTTGAGCCCAAACTACAACATCATTTTATTTTTTTATTTATGGGGATATTCTTGGGAATATATGAACCACGAGTTCTTACCGAGTAATCGTCGGTATTGTCCAGTTTCAGTGACGTCATCAACCATTTGGAATCTAGTCCAAACACTCTCACCCGTTAGACCAACTAATATAATTGCTATCAAGACTTGAATGAACTGACAACTAATGGGAGGGAGAGTTTTCCAACTGGTTTGGTTCACCACTGTAGGCACTAATCCTTATGATGAGTCGCATGAATCGTAAGAGATAGACGACTATGGGTGCCCGACCAAATACCAAATCAAGTTTTCAGAGTAGGCGACTAATTAGGCAGATATTCGTTTGCAAAAAGCAATGTAAAATAAAAATCCCAATGAAGCACTTGACATCTGTCCATTATGATTAGGGGTCAAAGTGGATACCGACTGTCATTTAGCAGGGTCAAATAAATCTCCCATTATCGTAGGTTTATATTTCTGATTAAGCAACTTTTCTAGCCGCATTCACTCATCTTCATCGGAAAATTTGCCCATATGCATCACAGTAAAATAACATAATGAAAATAAACTGGAACAAAGAAACAGAAAGGTTCGTGCCATATGAAGAGACGAGAGAACTAAGTAAGAATAAGATTTAAATTTTCTGCCATATTTTTTCAGCTCATTATTATGCCACCTAAACAAGGACAACTGAAATTCTTATATACACCCACACGAGAAACAGAATAAGCCGGAAACGAGAACTTGCTTCCAACTGAGTGCGGGAAGGCAAGTCAGAGTTGATCGGGTCCGCGTCTTTTGAAGTAAAGTTTTCCAAGCTTCGGTTACTAGTTTTTGAGGTTAGTTTAATATCAAGAGCAAAGGAAAAGCAGCTAACGGCTAATAGAACGTATTGACTAATTTTGCGAGCAAGAATATGATTAAATAAACAATCATGGAGATTTGAAAATTGTTTAACTTTTTTAAGTGCGAAATGTTAATTTTTCAGCATATGGCATGATACTCAACTTTGGCCTGCGATTATCTATGGTTTTTACTGAATTAAAGTCAGGGATGAGAGCGATGGCTGAGTATAACGATCTAGAGAAGTTGTGAAAGGTTAAAGATGCACTGTCAATGTTTGGATAACCGAAAATAGCACATTCAACCTTCTTAGAAGGCAACTGAACACATGAAGGTTATTGGAAGGATTTGTATGGGCAAAATTACAACCAATATACACCAAAACCCACCAAATAACGTAACAAGTCGACTATTAAATCTATGAGAAACAATTAGTTTTGCTCAGCATTTGCTGCACACGAAATAAATGAACTAAACGACTGCTTAATTTGTTTGTATCACCACTAAAGACCATGGGAAGCACTGTGAAATGCGCTCACATAAATAAATAGGTCTTTAATTTATTCGATCAGCTCCAGTTGAAGTGAGAACTTCTGTTTCACTCTTCTGTTAGGTAATTTAAGGTCTGATTGCTTTGTACCGAAAACAATACAATGACTTACAAACTAATCTGTTGGAACAAACGGTTTCACCTTTGACAGTTCCACGTGGTTGCATCGTGCAACCATTATGTTAATGTTTGACTTAATAATTATTACCCATCCCCATATCGGAATTGGGATGCAAGCCCGGGGCGAACTGTGTCGAGACAAAGTCATAGTTGCCAGCTTATTCTGGGTGTCTCTAAGCCGTCTCTTGAATACCAATAGCACTAATGACTGATGGTTGGGAGGTCATGTGGTTGTGGTATTGAGCAAACCGTGAGATGGCTTTGGAACTAGTGTTCAATCCACATTTATCCGTCCCGAGATAGCGACTTCTCAGGGAGGGCAATGGGTATGCACTACTAACGATACATAACAAGGATACGACGGTGATTCTGTGGCGTCAGGAATATCGCTTCTGAACTGAAATACTATACAGTGCGCATCTTTTACCACACATTTTTTGGCACATGATAATGAACTACTGCACTCCTTTGTCATTTCCTATCCTCTATCATGCACTAATTTCAACCAGAACGGCACTAACCCGGCCAGGACACTGATTTCGACGACTAGTGGTGCGCCTCATGCCTGCCCGTTCAGAATGATCCACCCAACCTCTAGCAGTCCGTGTTTATCTGCAAGTCATCTACCTGTTCGCAGCTCCGGATCCAGTCTATACTACACTCCAAGCAATTCATTCATTCTACCAAGATCTGAGATCCACTTCGGGCACATGCCACTTCCTACATCACCTGCACTGTGCACGGTCGAAATAACCACAACCACAGGTGATTGCCGATGTCACTCGGGCATTCCGTTCGATCGCCAACAAACTTCCACATGCCCCAGAGGAATGACATTGGAAACGGGACAACCCCATCCATGTCGTCTTCCAGCTGAAGCTCCTGTCGGACCCATTCCCGACCAGACAGTCCGTGAGGTTTGTAACCGGAGTATACTTGACTGATGTTTTCATATCAAATCAGCCTAATAATTTCGAACCTCATCCAATGCAAGCAGTTCTGATACAAAAAACAAAGTCATAATTTTGAATACGGGAGGGGAGGGTAAGATTGCACATCATGTACTGGATCTTCAGATGCACCCTGACACCAGTGTTGAATGCATAGGGCTTAAATACAATATAGTTGTGTAGGCCCTAGTAGAGACGAAAGTGTGTACCAACTAAGTAGCCGAAAGAACCCAAAAAGTTGCATGCGTTGCAAGCAGTCTACTAGGATGAATAATTCATCTCACCTAAGTATATAGAGTCCATAATCCTCACTGAAATATTAAAATCCAAATGAACCGATGCAACGTAAAACAGCCCTACATTATTTAGAGATTCGTCAGGTACGTAATGACCTCATCAAATACCGTCGCACATTCATAATACCACAATTTTACTCACGGAGTCGCGTGCCACGTTACACCTGGGGATCATGGTCAGTCAGAAAATCTACATCTTGATGCACTGTCGATAACTATCCACGGTCACACAAACTCTTACTGACTAATGATCATTGTGCGACCTGTCATATATTAGAAAACATCTACATTTCAAGGAAATGTCTCCGCACTGGTGTATCTGCAAAATGCAATTACGGCCCTTACATTTTCGACAAATAACGCATTGACATTTTCTGAGATGATTCGCCGTGTTGTATCAATCTTAACCCCAAATTCACAACGGGCGGCGGTGTTTGACAGGACTATTTATTTCAACTCTTGAGAAGAACACAACGTGACGAACAAGTTCGTTTTCAGTTATTCGTGCTCATGCCAGTACATAACATTAAATATGGTTGGAGATGGATCGAGGGAAATTGTCGGTTTGCAGTCACATCAGTTAACAACTCTAAGAATGTGTGTGAATATAGTTTTTAACTGTGCAGCAAAGTATGTTCCATTGATTGAACTCGACAGTCCCCGTTGGATGATTTCCGCTTCGGTGTCACCTTTGAAAGGCAAACGAACGTATACGGGACTCTTTATTAGTCCTATTTCTTTTTGTCTTATTTCGTGTTTTTCCATAGTTTTGTTTATGAATCTTTGGGGTATCCATTTTGTATGTTAACTGATGTGACTGCAAACCGACAATTTCCCTCGATCCATCTCCAACCATATTTAATGTTATGTATTGGCATGAGTATGAATAACTGAAAACGAACTTGTTCGCCACGTTGCGCTGTACTCAATGTGTTCTGTGGGATCTTTCTTTTGAATCATGTAACTGAGCTGACCATGGAAATCGCCTTGTCCACCTGCGGCATTAGTGGCATTGATATTTGATGACACACTTAATTGTCCGACTTTAAGCATACAGAAGATGTTTACTTTGGAATAGATACAAGTAAGCTGCAAGAAACTCTCAGATGTCTCATTGACAACGTAGTCGTGTTTGGGACGAGCTATGTACCTCCGAAGTGCAAAATGCAATTGCATGACTGTATTGCCCTAATGCCAAAGGTTGTTCTTGGAGGCGAAAGTTGGGCGAAGTTGATAAGTTTTGTTAGGTGAAGAGTTACATCCCCCCCCCCAAGTAGACGCACATCAAGTGAAATTTCTTCGTGCATGAAGAACACTCAATTATAATTTATCAGTTTGAGACATCTGTGGCGTCCGTGCAATATTCGCTTATCCATTAAAAGTTTAGGGTTTCACTGCTGCAGTAGGATCGGCCTAATCATGTGATTCAGAAACGTGGTCACTGCTGGCAGATCTTCGAAAAAGGCCAGTGCTTGGACATCAGCGTCTGTTTAGTACCTCTTGGAAATGTTTGGAAAGTTCTATTGGTAACTCTGAGGCTAAGCGTAGAAGATGGGGTCACAGAGCTCACTCGGTAAAGCAAGCACTGAATTTGAACAAGCTAAGGTGATTGAGACATACGTTCCACATGACTACAGATCAACTACCTTGGTATATAACTTACTCTGAAGCATCTAGTGGTCGGAAGATAGATTAAGGTGGTCAGTCCATGAAGTGGCAAAGTGGTATGAAAAACCTTAACCAGTGGGCTGTCCGGATTAGGTTGAGTAAGATTACCAGTTATGAGCCCAGGAGATCCCTACGCGTGATAAGTGGGAGTTTGGCTTAGCTGAGAGTAGGCCTTTTTATGACTTGCTAGACGCATGAGTGTAGTGCGAATAACTTACCCGAAACCCCTTAGGATCCATCGTGCGCTGGGTGGCGGGGGAGTGTATCGGCAACGATGATTCTTAAACCTAGAGCGATACAGAACTGCAGGTGGTTAAGTAGATTAAGCACTTGTTACCGAAAGGGTCAAAGGAGGGAATCCTACATCTGCCAGTCACGTTGGCGGTAAGCGGCAGCCCTGTAATGTCCGGTTCGTTATTTCACCTGACCTTGTGTGACCATATGTGGTTCTATGCCACTGCAGCGTGTATCCTGTATACCCCCCATCTTGGTTCCGTTGTGTATGTGTCGATACCGGATGGTACGCTTACTGAGCGCCTGCTGACGTCGGTTTTTCTGTTTCTGTACTTCCCGGGTAGCGGAACCAAACTTGTAGCTTCCACGAGGTCAGAACTCTTCATAGAGCGGGTTGTAAGCGTCCTGGTCAGAGACGTGAAAAGTGAAAAGAATACTCTGGAGCCGAAGTCCAGTAAATGTATTAGCCAGCATCAACACTTACAAAATCAGGATCCAGATGGCACGGTAAAGCCAACCAGTTACACTGCTCCCCTCTACGAAAGAGTATTGATCACACTGCTTATACACCTACAGCCACTGGAGCATACTTTCCCCCGGGACCACACTATTCCAACTTGGCTTTTTGGGCGGTCTAACTTCGTTTATTGATACAGATCTCTAATCCCGTCAATTTTTGAGGTCGTTGCCATCTAGATTCTGATTGTGTAATTGTTAACGCTGACTAGTACCCTCAGTGGGCTTCGGATAATGTTTTCCTTCCACTTTTCCCTTTTCAAATCAGTATACTTGCAACCCTCTCGGGGGAGCCTTGACCCCGTGCATGTTACGCCACTCCAAGCTTCAGGATCCAGGTTACCGGTCTCCATCCCCGTGTAGTGGACTTCAGTGGCTATGGGACATATCGCTCTCATTGCTCTCATGTTCCAAGCATATCCTGAAAAAACCACATAGGGTCTTGACAGGTTGGGTGTAGTAACGAGCCGGTTGACAGCAAGCTGTCTTCTAATCAGAAGGCCTGCATAAAACACATTGGCTTATGCGGTTGCGAAGTACACGGCTAACACTTCTAAATGAAATCACTGGGATGAAAAACTTAAAAGATCATTCTTCTCATTCTAACACTTAGGTTACCTTTTTCAGCAAGAGTGGACTCGCCTATCAACGTAGATGGGACGGAGTGATAAAACTGGAATGTCTAAGTGTCGAAAAAACAAAACCATTCCGCTCGGTTTGTCATCTGACGGTGGATCATTTCCAATAAATTAGATTTGACTGATGCTTAAACCATGCAGGTTGATTGTCATTTTATCTTTAAACCATTATTTTACGGTAAATAATGGCCCAATCGTTTGCTGTTTGACCCCTATAGAGACTCTAACCAACCCGTGTTGTGCAGAATTACATCTCTACCTCATCATAAATAGAGTAGGTGTTTCAAAAATATTAATTTCAGTTAGTCTTTAGTTTCGGCGGTTAACGTTTGACCGTAGCCTAAGCGAAAGCCTTGTTACTAAGACGTAAAGAGCGGTCATAATCTTTGGGACTCATTACTTTCACTTCCTCTTCTAGTTTTTTTTAAAAATGAATGACCATGGATCTTGAAAATATGGGAGTAGAATATTAAGAAAGTGCATAGTAGCCATACAGATACCGTTATTTAAAACTGAATGCTTTAATATTTGTCAACGGAGCAGTTTAGGGTAAAATTTAACGGGATCAAAAGTGTAATTTTGTTACGTTAAAGGAATGAATGAATGAATTCTACTTAACGCTAAGATCACTGACGAGCACATCCATGTGCGACTGAACTCTTGTAAGTTTGCATGAAGTTAATTCAGGCTGAAGACGGAGAGCAATATGAAAACCGACCTCCGCTAATTTGCTAATAAATAAAGAACTGATAATACTAAAGCAAGACTTTCGATCTAAAATAAAATTTTGTTCACGTTTACTTCCCCAAACCCGGTTCGACTCAAGATACCACCAAAGCCATCTCCATCTCCCTCAATAAATCAAAGGATGTACAAAAAAGAGAACCGAATCAGATCGTCCAACTTGCGAAGAAGTCCAGACTAAGCTGGCTTGTTACAAGGAAAAGGATTCCAAAGGTCCATGGGCTAATTGTTGGTGCTCGTGCTTGCACATTATTTAACTGTTATTTACTGTGCTACGTTTCCCCAATGTGTGTGCGAGAAATAACTGCGATGTACCTGCAAATGCCTGCAGAAAAAAACGGAACTATTCAGCAGTATTGGGGCACACTTATTTGAATTGAAAATGCGTTCTATTTTGTTATTCTTTTGTTTTCTTTTCATTTATCACCGACAGGACTAGGCGAATAATTCTTGCAAAGACAAAAAATGAGGACCAGAGGGGTTTTGATTTCCATGAAAATATCTATGTGGCATATTCTATATAACTATCGCCACGTCAGATTGGAAACACAGAAGGTGGATTCAGCTGAGTAAATTTTTACGTGCTTCTGCAACTTCGTTCTGGTTTACGGCAGCAAAGTATGAAAAGATAAGAATAAGCACATCTTTTCATTACACATAAAATGAGATACAGTTCAATGGATAAACCCCATAGTCAAAAAACACTGTAACGGAGGAAGTGGGGGGGGGAACATACGAGTAAGAATCACTTTATTGATTCTGCTTTCGAAGAGGGAAATATTATAAGTGGATGGAAAGACAGAAAGTGCGAGGGTGTTCACAATTTGAATGTGCCGAGGAAAAGGGTTATTGAAAGAAAGGAGTACGACACCGAGCAACAAAAATTTGATTAGGGTGACCAGTTGCCTGTGCACGAAAAGGGCGGAAAAAGGTTACAGAAAGAGCAACTGCTGAGACAACCTCCGAAGAACAGACCAAAACAATCCATGGAGAAAAAGGAAGGCGAAGTAACTGATTTCCTAAGTGCAGAAAAAGGCAGAATCACCAAATGAATCATGAGAAATGTGATTTAAAAAGTGGTTACGCTAGTGAAATATACCGACATAGATGTAGAAAACGCATTAGGAGTGAAGGCAATAGTTGAGATGAAAAGACGAGAGCCCTAAACAAAAGAATTGTTACTTGATGATCCGAGCGCAAAAGCTAGAAACTTAAATTGACTTTTAGTTGTTTTGAACTGGGAAAAAGAAGCCAACATTATGCAATGAGGGAAATCCACCTCAGAACTGCAAGATAAAAATTAAAGCGGGCGGAAAAGTTAGAGAAAGCCACACTGAACATCTACCAATATGGAATTAAAACACCCGCAACATGCCGTTAGACCAGCACAAAACAACAGCAAACCACAGTGAAATAAACGAACGGAGGCAGAGTGCGCAAGCTCCGTCGATAACGAAAGCAAAAATACGCATATATATATATATATATATTGCATATCCTGCACAAATCTGAATGCAGATACTGAGTCATCGGAATCATGACGAAGTATGAAAACAATGAGCGAAAAAGGAGGAAAAAAGATGCAATGTGTATAATTAACAGCGCATGCTAGTTCTGTTATCCATCTCTACATCTCCGGCCATCCGTCAGAGTCCAGGAGTCCTCTAAGGGACTAAACGGTAGCCCACACCAAAGTCGACAGCTGCCAAAGAGGAGCCTAAACAGAGCTATTAATCAAATTTAGAAAAAACGCCGCAGGACGAAACGCGGAGCAAGCAATCCATTGAAGGAAGTGGAATAATTGTCCCGCACATAGACAGGACCGAGGGAGCTGAAAACATGATTGACAAGAAGACTCCATCAAAAAGAAGACGGTGAGCATACAGAAGTCAGTGGGACATTAACATGCGAATAGAAAATATCCAGAAAACTGGAAAACATACACAGCTGAGGCAAAATTCAATCGCGAAAAAGCTGGGCCCAGCCTAACTGACAAACAATTATGAAGAAATGTAAAATGTGGTTGTTACATGGTCCGCTCAAATAAGAGAGCAGAGAAATAGGCACACCACAAATAAGAACGTGATGAGACATGGTAGTTCGTAAGTAGCTTTGTGCCTACAAGTGTGGGTGCGAGTGAACAAGCAAGAGGAAGTTTCGAAGAGAGAAATAAGTGAAGATAGCAGAAGAGGTACATGCACCGTGATTCCCCGGATATTTTCTTCACTCATCCACATACAAATCACAATTTATATCTATTCTCCTGCCATTCTGATCTCGTCCCTAACCTTGTTTCACAACAACTGGCGAACATTTTCCAACCAAACATTTGTTCTCATTCTGTCCACCCTTCAACAAACATTCCATCCACACTCATCAACGTACAATCTCATTCTCTTCACGGTCACCAATTGCGGGTGTCGCCGTTTGTGTGAAGTTTTAATTGTGTACATGTATGAGGACATTTGCACTGCTGATTACCCGAAAGGCATATTTGAAAAACGGCAATAACCGGGATGCTGGTCGTGCTTCCTGGTTTTTTTCAGGCGCTCGTCTATTGTTATTTTCTATATGTTAATAAATAATTATGTTTGTGAGTGACCAACTATAGTTATATACTTTTCTACGGTGATGTATATGAATTCGCCGATTGCGTGTGAGTTTTTGTTCACCATTTACGAACAAGAATATCGTTGTTCCTAATTACATACGTTTATTCTTATCTTGTTTGGCTTTTGCCTAAAAGGTTAGCCCGGTTTGAATATATACACAACTTTTAGCAATGTATGTCGGGAACGGGCACGGCGCTTTTGAACATCTTACCGTGATTTGACAGTCTGATGTTTATTTCGTTAATAGCTCCAAAACTGCCTTATTCCAACCTAAGTCATAGCTACCA
The DNA here is from genome assembly GCA_008360955.1 of Fasciolopsis buskii. Classification (NCBI taxonomy): domain Eukaryota; kingdom Metazoa; phylum Platyhelminthes; class Trematoda; order Plagiorchiida; family Fasciolidae; genus Fasciolopsis; species Fasciolopsis buskii. The sequence goes on from LUCM01005376.1 coordinate 74,299, forward strand.
AAAACAGCCCGAAGGTGTAGAACGATTGTCAGAAGTTTACTAGGCGATAGGCAGAAGCTGTTAAATTACGTAAAAACGTTTACAAATCACAGCGCTTAGCCAGCTACTCATTCGTGTTTTGCTTTCATCCTCGGTAAACAATACTGTGTGAATGAAAAACCTGTTAGCTGATCCATGTCTTTTGTAACTTGGTTGTTATTCTCACTATGAACATAATGCGACCGAGCACACCCGACAGATACCACAAATCCGATGAACCAGAGATTGCTTTTGCTTGCTTACAGCTTTCGCCACACATCACAATATCATATAAGATGCATAAGCCCCATGTAGAAACCTAGGAGTTACAAATAAAAAATGAAGGCCACACTACACGGCCCGTCAGAAGTGCAGAGGACAAAAGTTGAAACAATCAAGCCTTACTGAGCCTTAGAAGGACCAATTTATCCTTTTCTAGGGGAATAACCACTATGCTGTTCCTTGGTTCGAACCGGCAACATACTCCCGTGTTCGGAAAATTCACCAACGCCTGCTAATACTTGGTTCGTCTCGAAAATCCAAAAGTCGCTAAGTGCTTTCCATCCTTGAGCTCGATATTTCCTGGACTAGTTCCTTTTTTCAACATTGCCCTAAAATCGTCCACATTTTTTGCCCCAGGGTACGGAATCTTTCCTTTCACACACTCGCGCCGAAAAAGTCCAACGAAAATGAATCGGGGATTTGAACTTATGGAGTTTCATCCAGGGTATACTTTACCAAATAAGCTGGAGGGCATTTGGACATAGCACACCGATCATTCTGACTGTTCACTACGACTGCGACAGTCCAGCGGTAAGAGCACCCGCTCGGTAGGTGGACACCCGGGTTAATGGTGGTTCATGATAGACTTTTGGATGCGAATAGTGCGTTTTTTTCCACTACTCGAAATAAACAAGATAAAACTGGTAGCTTGAAACATCAAGATGGAACCCCTGAATTCCCTTTTTCCAAAGATGTTCAACCGGCTTCTGTATGAGTAGTTCGCTCCTCTTCCCACACGTTCACCTTCGAGCTTCGGCTACCACCAGCCAGCACTTTTACAACTTGATTTCGTTGTTTGATTAAAGATCAAAACATCGGGAACTTACCTACATGTCCACACCCAAGTTATTTGTCTTATGAATGTTTTACTCTGCATTGTCATTTTTCCTTTCGTCATTTCAAAGTCCACCAAGCTGCCACGTAGTCACAACATTGTTTGTAATCCCGTAGACATCCTTAGTGAGACCAGAATTAAATTCCTACCGAGCAATGCAGTCCGCTCCCATTCTCCCTCTCCTGCCAATCGCTTTGAAATTTGAAACCTGGTACCTCACCTTGGCTGATTTCCCGTTCCGTATTTCTATTACCGCTGGTCAGTAGAATGTTTTTTTATCTTTTCTATAGTCCCTACCACTTATACCTCTAATCTAATTGCATGATCACTTCATCTCTCGCCTGCTATTTGTCCGTTCTGATCTTATATCGACTTTTCTTTTCATTCTTACTCCGACTTGTCTTGGAGCCATCTGAGCGTCCAAACTCCAATCATTGCGGTTTGCACAACCTTCCTAGGTGTGCCACTGCTTAATACGACACCATTCAAAAAATTGTTACTGGACACTGTTGGATTACCTCTTCAATAGTGAACAGTGATTACTCAAATTTAGTTTTCTGCTTGAGACACAAGTTCGTACTCGACGAGTCACTACGCTACGGGATGTGAGAACATTATAACAGTTGTCTAACATAATATCCGTCAAATATTCGCCAGCGAAGGTGGGTCAAATAAACCGTTCTCGTTGAAATTCGGGAAAATTTATACCCATAAATGATACCCATTTTACACTTATCTAACCTATTCAATAATCTGATGCCGAAAATAACAACACACAAATATGAAAAGCAGCCAGCATCCAGAACGACTATGGTACAGGTCTTTATATTACTACTTCTCCATCCGCTTTTCTGGAGTAAAGATAAACAGGTTGGTTATGACGTGCGATTCGACTCGTGACTACTAACCAGCATAATAGGAGCACACAGGCAGTAGAAACAATCAGGTAACCGGGACCTTGCACTGTTCTAAATTACTCAAATTCGCGACTTACGGTTGCTGGCAACAATGGATGGCGGGAGGTAAAGACTATGCGATTCGTCCCTTCCACGATAAACATTCGAGAACGCGAAAGAGAAGAGAAAATAAATGAGAATGATTTACATGATAACGTCAACCGGGTGCGTTATTTCTTGCTCAAAAGTTCAGTCTCAAAAGATGGGATTGCGTAACAATTTCGTGAACTAAACCGAGAGGTAGAGGACACCAAATATGATCAGCAACATGTGATAACGCAGTCCAAATAATGTAAGGTTCCTTCTGCAGGATTGAGTCAAGAAAATCCGTGCCGAAAAAATGCGGAATCAGGCCCTAAGTTCGAATAGACTTCGCGTACTGACGTACCGCGCGCTCTTGATCACAGTCGATTGATCGAGGTCGAAGACGCCGCAGTTCTTGGATAGCTTTATCACCATCCCAACCGTGTTTCATTGCCAAATAGCATGCCAGTATAGTTCCCGCTCGACCTTGGCCGAGTTGACAATGCACGCCAACTTTCTGCGGGTGTAAAAAATGAGGAAATGTGATAAATAACAGCTACTCATCAGAACACATGCATTGGACTTCGCTAGTGTTGAAACCCCTTCCCATCCATGAACCAAAATCGTTTGACCAGTAACAGGAAATTCACCGTTCTGAGCACTATCTGTTAACAAGAACAGAACACAGAAGGCAAGACCTTCAGCTCAGTTGTATGCGGTACTGTGTCAATGTACGAGAATGCTCCTCTGCTTGCATAGAATTTGGTGTAACCAGGCAGGGGAAATATGACGCATTCTAGCAGAAGATTCACAAACGCGAAACTCACATTTGGCGCGAATTTCGCGTGCCTCAAAAAGTGGGTAACGATGACCAAAGACAGCATTAGGATGCACTGTGGTGAAAGCAATTTTCCCCAACATCGTTCTCGGTAAATCAACAAAACTAAGATGAGTTCGAAGGTGGAAAGTTCTTTGTCATGATTCACCACCTGGTGACATCCCTCTTCTATCGCCATTCGTCAACCGGAATTTAATTTCGGTGCACTTCATCAGAAATAAGATTGAGTAAAAATTTTTCAGTGTCCTACTTGGCTCCGGGAGGAAAAAAGCAGGAAAACACTCCAAACATAAATGATTTAGTAGGGTAGTACAATCTATATCAATCACTTCATGTCGCCTACTTGATACACATGACTGGAGTTCACAAAAGTCGCTTCATAGCAATCATTCATAAGAACCAAGACAGGTAATAAAAGGATAACACTGTGCACCAACAGAAGTTGCATATTAAACTGACCTCATTCTTTTTTTCTGCGTCTTGGATGATTTTCATGGCACTCTGAATAATTGGTAAGCTCGCTGGTGTCAAATCATCGACGGGGAGATGATGGTGTCGAATAGCTAGCAAAATTCAGGGACAACCAACAGATGCCATATCAGAAATTTAAAAAAATAATTACCGACGAAAACAGCATGCTGAATTAGACCTTCTTACTTTAGGGAATTTTCAATATCAATGAAACCTCATCATGATCGTTCGGAGTTGAACAGCAAGGCTAGTATCACCGACGGCTGTCTTTACCCCAAGGTTACTTGTTTCTATAAAGAGTGGTTATCCAAGGGGAACACTTAGCCGATCTACAAAAGTGGGAAAAGATAAGATGCTGCTGTAGCCAGGACACGGAACATAGTCTAACTGTACAAACGCATACTTTCGATCATTCCGATTCGATATAAAATGATAACACGATCGCCACTGTTCGCCGTCCACCGCCACAACCTTCAGGTCTCCAGCCGATTAGTTGGCGGGTCTTTCGGACCCCAAACACTAGGACGTGAGACGCCAACTTTACCTAAGACATTGTTTCCGAATGGTTACCTTTTCACAGCATGGAGAGGAACTGACGATTTTTGACCGTTCCACCTACCTTGGTAGCTGCGTGTCGAACGATGGTTACACGGCAGTAGAGGTAAACAAGCGTATATCGAAGGCTCACGCGGCTTACGTTTTACCGAAGCATTTGTGGCGTCGGTCTGATATTTCACTGAAGTTGCAAGGTTGTGTGTACCGTGCCGCAGTGCGCTCAGTTCCGTTGTACGGTTGCGAGAAATGCAGTACACATGCCGGAGGATGTTCGTCGCTTGGAGATTTTCAATCACCGATGA
>LUCM01005382.1:0-46988 GCA_008360955.1 Fasciolopsis buskii
TGCTTGTATGGCGAGAAAACCAAGGGTGACACTGTGTCACGAGACAGTCAATTCCGTTTAGCGAGTACGTATAAGTAACTTAAGTAGAACCCATCCAACTGTACGGCGTATACCTTCTACTCTCTTCTCAATTAACATTTCCCATTAACGACCCAACTATGAGCAAAAGCTACCCTTTTATATAGTTGACTGTAGCAAATATGGCGCACATATAGCATTCCCCGCCTATTACTTTCATGCATGGAGCATGTAATAAAAAAGGTAAACATCTACCACAGTAACTGGTAGAGTGCTCCGAAAAACTTGGACACCAAAACTGATACAAGTGAGGTCGTCCAGTCCCCGAACTCCCATTTGTCATATGTACCAAAATGTCGAAAAATGTCAAGTACGCGAAATGTCATTAACTGCACTTCATCTAGTCAAGGAATGCAGTGGCCTTTACCGTTTCTGACAAAAATGTCGTGCCCAAGCTTAGTCCCAGTGACACCTTGGTTTCACCTTGGATGGGGAATAAACGGGCTCTAATGTTTGAGTGCATTAAATATTCTTCCATATGCGTCGGATAACAAAGTTCCAAACTTTCGAATCAAGTTCCTCATATTAACTTTGGGACACATTAGCCACACTCCAACAATAGATTGCAATGGTAATTGGTTAGTTTTCAAGAGATCATAGCAGACAAGTTGCGCAAAAGTAGCTAACAATTTGAAGGAATTTATCTGGACAGCATAGAAGAACCTTGTGCACGGTGCGTACCCTAAATCAAATTAAGAATCAACCGAACATGTGACAGCAGAACAGTAGTGTGATGCGTGGAAAGCAGCTGGTAAAAACTGTACGGACTCTGTAGAATAGGGAGACGAGGAAAATGCTCAACTGGCTAACTGATATCTTCAACAGGGAGAAGATTAGGACAAAATTCATTTAACTGACACATTGAACCACTCACTGTTCCACTAGATGCCAATTTTGGCCACCATTAAACCCGACTGAAAAGGCACCGGTGAATTCTGCTGCTAGGAGCGTCAGTTCCAATAGATATTGAACTGACCCGGGTAGATATTTTCAGTAGTATGTTTCGCGTATGGATGGATGAACAAAATTTCCCCGGAAGGACACGACCGGTTTCGCGATTATTACCGCTCTTCAGGTATGCGTATCCGGCATTGTCCTGTCCTTATAATAGTGTGCTTCTTTCTTAGTTTCTCACTAGAATGTCATTTAGATCGTTAGAAGCGTGAATCGATGATAAGTCCACTTAAGAATCACATGGTGGTTCGTCGGAGGATTTTCATCGGTCAGACAGAAAATATTTTGTGTCCTTCTCTGATGGTTAGCCCTACATGACCGACGGAAATACTCTAACGAATCACCAATTGAGTCTTAAATGGACTTATTATCCATCCACGCTTCTAACTATTCAAGTGAGATTCTACTGATAAACCCGGTACAATTGTTAGCGTTGCGCGGACTATGTTTAGCTTTCAGTTCTAACATTGGGGACAACTGTCACGTTGACATCATGAGAAGAAAACGAGATTGAAGATAGCTCTCGAATGCATACACGTGGAAATTTGTCAATCATAATTTGAACCAATATGACGGGGGCAGGTCCGCGCATTAATGTGATGAGAGAAAATGTGATATTTAAAAGGGATGTGCACAAAGAAGATATTGTGAGCGATCGACTGGTGGAGCTCAGTTATAGCATTTTGGTGCTTTCTGGAACGCCTAGGCAAAATGAACTTCATCTGTACCCTAAGTTTCACTCAATCGTAGATCGCTGTACGGTGGTGTCAGCGCTAAGCAGCGTAGTCGAGACGCGCGGATGGCTTATTGTCACATACATACGCACACAAGAATTCTAAAGTCTTAACCCTGATCTCCACAGATTCGTGATTCTTTCATATACACTCAAAAATTAGTTGTTCATTTCTTTGCTTGCATGCGACTACATATATAATACCATACGCAGAGTTGATAAAAACCGGTAAAGCGAAAAAGAGCAAATACGAAGGGGTGGGATCTAACGAACCGATATTTATTGGACAGATTAGCTTACTGAAAGATGCAATAAACCTAACAAATGAACGAAAATAAGAATAGAATTTGAAATTTATCAGAGAATATGCATGACTTACCCCATCATCATTTGCAGTCGGCATTATTTCCGCAAATGGTAAACCTGATCCGCTTGACTCGTCCAGTCAACTGACAGCTGAAATGGCTATCGACAGCTTCTTAGCCGATGTAATGTGATCCAAATCGATTCCGGGTCAAATGCCAGAAAATGTGACGGGTCAAGGTCATTCGGTTCCCGTTCCATCCGTTCTCGAGTCTCTAGAACGAACAGATGGTTGCATCAGTGTCCGCTCTCTGTTTTATCGATCAATCGGTCGATCTAAATCAATGTGCTGGCGTGATCTTGTTATTCGGCTGTACGAAAAGCTAGCCTATTTTTTTTTAGCAGACCGACTCCTTCCGAAATGAAATAAAGGGAAGATTTCTAAAGAAGAAAACATCAATCGTGCTCGACATGTACTGTACATTTCGCCGTAAGTACTATTCGTTATTTCCTATTCATAACTGAATACTAAACGAAAAGAGATGGTTTAGAACAAGGTGAGAAAGTAAACTCGTGCAGCTATTTGGTCTTTTAAGGGCTGGTAAAACTAACTGACTGTGAACCGAAACCCTAGGAGGCGGTAGTTGTCATTAAAATCATGTGACTGCACGCGATAAGAACCACTTGTTCGGGTCGCCTGATGTACAGCACAAATGGTCAGATCTGAGTGGCATGATATGATGTCCCTTGTTGCATGTGCATTTGTGTGAATTATGGACAATAAAACTTCCTTTGGCACAGTCCGCTTCTTTCTCAGTTATGTCGGAAAGAATCTGACGGCTGACTGATTCAGTCGCGAGCTTCCACAGGAGCGTTGAGCAGAACACTTGAGGGAATAGCTGGCACAGTGCCACATTGGACCTGCAGAAGGGACAATGCAGGTAGATACTAGCTCTCCAAACGGAATGAGGGAGATAAGTTTTCTGAAAAAGCATATAGGAGCCGGACTCACGGTGAACTCCGGAAAACTTCCAGTCGACTTCGTTTGCTTGTACACAGCTTTTGGAAAGCAGAAGTGGATTTACCTGGTACATGGTTCAACGATAGACAGCGTCAGGGAAATGCAAGGTCGAATTGGTAAACATAGCGTTCAGATCAAGAAAGGCAGAGATCTTAGATCCGAAGATAAGCTTACAATCTGCAACCGGACATAAAGTAAAAATGTAGCCTACACAGATTTGCTTGGATCTGAAATGGGCGTGATCTTCATAAAATTTTTAACTCAGTGATGTTTGCTTGAACGGGTGATCACTCAAAACTTCCCTCTGCCTTCACTCGTCGTCTTTTAGTTACCATTTTCCAAAAATGCATCAGATCGTTTTCTAATATTTATTAATCTTGGATTCCCACATGCTGCCAAAATAATCCCCCCCCCACCTGAAGACTTTTGTGATGTTCCTGTATGGGTGTTGTGTGACTTCACCGTCGACTTAAGTGTCGGCTGAATGCGGGCCCACACGTGCCGCGAATCTATACATACACATAAATACATCACGCGAGCGAACACAACAGTGGAAAATTGTATTTTCATTTTACACCTGATAGGGTATATATGACTTGCAATATTGAAACGCTTGAATCCCTCGGACCGAAGTAGCCAACAAGCCAGAAAAAAACTAATTAACTATTTTAAAACTGGATTTAGAAGAAATAAAATGAGAAACTGTAAAGTAAAACTGAAAAATGACGAGTCTGATTTGAGAACAAACAGCTGCGGTAAATCCCGCTAGCTTTTGGTGCATCGCACTTGGCCAGGTGATTACATCAATCATCAATCCATGATTGGTAACCCGTCTTCTCGAATCCCTAGTGAAAAATCCTCAATGGTGGATCATGCGGGCTAATAGACGAACGACATCTGTATCTGTTCCTTTCACAAGGAGTGCGAGAAGACGGGTGACCAACCATAGGCTGGTGACTATTATGATCAGCTGGCCAATGTGATGTACCAAAGGCGAGCGAGATTTATCTGGTGCCTTTGTTCTCAAGTTGTTTATAGTTTCTCATTTCAACTTATTTTTCTCGGTTAAACCTTGAGATGCTATAGTCGCCATTCTGCATGCACACGACTTTTCTCTCACGCCTATACATTTAACCTCCAACGTCCGACCAAGGCAAAAGTCACTCGAGGATCTGGGTCATCCTTTTTGTTACTGACATATATAAAGTGTTGTAGTGATTCATTGTTGACTTAGGAGTTAGCTGCATGTGTGCGAGCACTCACACGCAGTCACGTGCGCACACAACACTGGAGGCGTGAATTCTCATGCCTGGATGCGAGACTGAAGTGCCTTTGCCTAGTCGTACCACCAGGACCATCAAACCAGACAAAATACAATTACCATAAGATTCAAGTGTTTATATATATATATAAATATAATATCGAATTTGCAGCCTCAGGAGTATGGAAGCTCCTCGTTGAAGAGTCCAAAGAAGAACTACAACTGTGATTCGTTGATAATTCTTTGTCAGTTCGGCCGAGCCAAGTAAAAGCATAAAGATATTTGAACAAGAGAGTATGGGGTACGCATTCCTGACGAGCGACAATAACCGCCAGACCGGTCGTGTGTTCCCGGGCAAATTTCGTCCACTCATCCAAATGCTACTTACAACTTCTATATATACATACATATGCTTAGCACAAATCCGGATGCAGTGTGCCATTGAAATTATAGCCAAGGATGAAAACAACGGGCGAAAAAAAGAAATAATGTGTAGAGTTCACAACACATGCCAATTCTTTCATTCCCCATCTCCACATCACGGGCCATCCACCGGTTCCATGAGTCCTCTGTGAGCTTGGCGCTACCCTGTCGCCCAAACCGAAGTGAATGATTGACTTAGGAGGCCTTACCAGGAGCCTTTGACTAAATGTACCAACCCACAAGGCAGCAGGATAATCCAGTATACCCCTTTACCACGGACGCCGGTGAGCCCAGCCGTGTGATTCGTACTCCGCCTGTGGTTGATTTGGAATCGGGGTTTCTCCAAATCCATACACCAATTATCAAATACCTGTCAACCCGGTGAAGAACGTCTTACCTTTACCTTCATGCTCGCACTTTAGTAGGATTACCTTCGACACGAGGAGGCAATGTGTAGGACTTCCTCAGCAAAAGCCATTTGAGACGCTGGTCACTTGGGACCATTTTGAGAGGCGTTTAGGGTGAGTAGCCAACTCAGAGCCCAAGACACTCACCCCCGACCATGTTGAGGATTCGGAGACGATCACGTATTTAGGACGAGCGTGCGCATTTATCTGCTTGTTATTGGCTACGTTGATCGGTTGCGGATGCATTCGTTTACCAGAAATTTTAATACTAGCTTGCCAATTTGTTACGTACGTGTTGTGTTTGTCGGAATCACACAGGCAGCATCAAGCTTAGTTAAAATGGTAATGTCTATAATGATTCAATCACTATGGAAGACCTTTACCAATATCCCATTTAAAAACTATCAAGCCAGAAATCATGAAATAGTTGCCTAAAGTGACTCCGAAATGTTACCCCGAAAGCGTCGAACAATTTCTTCATATTACATGCTCATTGATTAAGCCTAGCAAAAGCGGGTATGCTCCATAGCCATTAGAGCCCATCACAGGGAGGAGAGGACCGGAAACCGCGATTCTTGGAGTGATATGGAACCATAGAAGATGTTAATGGGTCAGCTGTAGTCATCGTCATCGATCAGAAGTTGGTGGTGCTGCAGACTCACTCTAACTTTCAAATAAATCAGATTTCTACACTGGTTATTGTGTGCATCTTTAACCAGGGAAACAAAAGGCGTGGGTGTATTTTTTCTCGGCCGCAGGCACTTTCCAGATGATAGTTTGTTCAGTCATTTAGCAACATTTGACCACTGTTTAGTGGCCTCAGGCTGTGGTATACGGGCCGCAGCTTAGAGTAGGGTAAACACGTTTTGCACAAAGACGACCTCAAACGGGCGTATCACGTGTGGCTCACTTATGTGACTCGGTCGGTTAGTGTGATCCACGTCAACAAATGTGTGTTCAGCGAAGACAGATGTGCCTATCGCATTGAAGAGAATACCGGGAAAATTATACTCTGAGATTTTTGAGCGATCGTTGGAATCTAGAAAATGAATTGGAGGTTATTGCAAGAGCGTTAAGGTTTATCAAAGGAGGGAAAATCTGTAGGGTCTAGATTTTATGGTTCGATCTCATTTTCAAGAGGTTGAAGACACCTGTGACCAGCAGAGGAACCAGAAGACAGGGTAGACAGAAACACGCAACTTGGTTTGCAAGTTGCACTGAACGAGTCGAAGAAAAACGTATTTGGAATTTATTTCATGTCAGAAAAATCAAGCAAGCAGTGAAATCATGTTTAGCATATCTTTCCCGCATTCCCGGACTCGACAATTTGAATCGCATCGATTTTGAGAATTTGCCCTATCGAAAGCCGAGATACCGTGGTAGTGGTGGCGGTATCGGTGAGGAGATTGTCAGTATATTCCGTTCGGTGGATTTCTTTAAGTTCGTCCAATTTGTGTGCTTGCGCTTCGTCCACATTTTCATTCTGCTACAAAAAAAAGAAATAAGGACGTGGGCGATGAGTTCAACCCTAAATGGTAGAGATTTTCGTTAGACAGTACAATGTTTCTACTCTGTTGAGACTCCCACCTCTGTCCAATGGCCTGAGACGTGATAAGTTTACGCGTACTAAAGCATTTCTAACTGAACAATTAGAATATTTGATAGACAACAACGAAATTTCTGTGGAGCACAGACAAATCTTCTTCCCAAAGGTAGTCAAGACGTGAAGGTCAAATCGGCTTTATCATTACATTGTTCGGACAGTACTATTTTTGTTCTAACAATGTTCACCAGCTTGAGGGACGAGAAGAGTCCTCGATGTTAACCCACAAGAACGAACCCCCTGGTGTTTTCTATTACGGTTGCGTTAGGTCATCTGATAAATGGTGTAAAAAAAAGATAGGAAACACTTGGTATTTTTTTGGCATGAGCGGCCATGAAAAATTTGGAGCATTTCTGATAGTTCAAGACGGATCTCGGAAATCGTCCCTTTGGTTACAAGTGAGACTGGGATGATTGTTTAACTAACAGTATGGAAATACACAATTCGATCCCGGTGTTTGCCAAAACACGCGCTACTTGTTACGGTTGCCGTTTTCGATGTCGTTTTATCACATGACCGTAGTTATTACTTGATCGTTTGTCTATTTGTAGTTGGGAAAACCGTCTCTATTTCGCCTTGTTTATTCCATCATAACTGTGTACTGTCCATACATCTGGTTGAGTCAAGCAGCCAAGATTATCCATTAGCATAAATGTTAACCATTAGTATATTTCTTTAGTATTAAACAGATGTGCACAAATTTGTTAGATTTCATCGTGGGTTTTTGGGCCCTAATAGTCTTCATACTCATTGTATCTTGATTCGTCCAGGGATGGTCACGATATCATTCGTGTATCGTCCTACATCTGCGGACATGGTAAATATCTGCATGAAGAATACTTCGGAATATCTCCAGCCTTCTGAAAAATCTGACGCTTCAATATGACCTGCCCCCGAATTATCATCCGTAAGAACTCACTGTTGTTTTATGTGGTCCATGTTCACACAAGTCGCGAGAGTCTCTCAGATGAATTTTCTAAGCAATTTCTGTTACTGAACCACCCTAATTCTTCAGCGCTTCACTTTTTTCAAATAGATTTGAAATAATGCAATTTCCGGGGACAAAATGTGCACATGGGGATGCACACGGATAATGCAAGAATAAATTTCTGATAATCCAGAGTTGATCACTTCCAATCTGAACCGACTGCTTCGGGACAAAGATTGACCCTGTATTAGTTATCGGTAACATAAACCAATGTAACTGCCATCTTCTGGTGGCTCCATGTCTAGTACTGCGTATAAGTATCTCACGGATCCTTGTGGTCATATGAATCAATCACTCAGAAGCCTTAGGAATGAAATGGCCAACTGCAGTAATGGCAATTAGCACGCAGCTATTCTACCAATGAAAATATTAACCTTCTATGCGTGTATGTGCTGTGAATTAAGTTTAACGTGCCTTGTTTTTTAATAGGTTTGATTGTAAAATCCCGAGCTGAGTGACTAAGGTCTCTACTACAATTTCAAATCAATGTATTACCACTTCATTTCCAGGAGGAATCACGGAAGAAAGGGTTACCCAAGATCGAACAAACCATGAAACGTTTTGTGTATACAATTACTCACTATCTCAGGTCCAGTGCGAGTTCGTTCACCATCAGTCACACTGACTCCAGGCATCGGTTCAATCTGGTCGAGTACACTAAACAACCCGGTGGCCATAGATTTCACATGCTGTGTCCGCTTTAGAAGCTGAGAGTCCAGAACCGCAGGCACAGATGATTTTTTCTGATGGACATCAGTGATAAGCTGTTCAAATAGCCAGTGAGTTCAGCAGAGAAATGAAAATGTAGTTGTGAATGGACATTTTAGAACAAAAAATTGCTTATATCTGACTGATTCGATGAAGTGAAGAAGTGCGTAAAGCCGACAATGCCAATGACTACTACTTGGCCGGTTTTAATGTTCAGGTGACTGCCAAGTGCTGTGCAGTCTGAATGTAATTATATTTTGCCACTAGGTGTTACTGTTCGAATCTAATGGATGTGAATATAACCTTATGCGCAAGGCACAAACAAAGCAAGAATAACAGACAATGTTATCTGGACTAAAGTAGCTCACTCAAAGTCTGCTATCTTCAATGCATACTGGTTCATGATCCACGCCATTGCTACCCGTGCATTTTTGCGTTGTTTTGTTACCGGAACGTGCCGTGTTAGGTGTTTCTTGTTGGTTGTTAATCACCTCAAATAAAATGTGTTCCGGAAATCCGGTCGTAGTTGGGGATGATTTCACAAACTTTTATCAGCTTGCCGTTTGAGGCTATTATTTTCGTAATTGGCTTCAACACCAACAAGGCCAGGAACGTATGCTTACTTGTTTACCCACGTGTTGACTTGCGCCGCTTTCGGGCAGACGTGAGCCACCCATTTTCCATGGGTGCACTGACTTCGTTAACGAAACGAGGAATTAGTACCTGACCAATTCGTCACATTAGTATACAGACTGGATGCATACCGGTCATATTAGAGTTTGTGCTTAAGAGTGACAGAAAAGCCGAACAGATGCGCACCCAAAACATTGTAGAACACTGAACGGTTGCTCTTCACAAAGACAGTTCGGGGAATACCTCACATACTCGCCATAAATAGTCGATAATTCGCATACTCGGCAATAACGTTTTGCCTCGTGTTGGCAAAACCAATCGTTTTTCGTACAAAATTTTGCAGTCCACTTAATAACACACCGGAATCGATCCTCTGAACAATACTTTAGTCTGACTTAATTCTTCAGCGAAACCTGGTTCAACCGTCCAAGCAATCTTGACCGTAGGAAGCCGACATATATCTATTACCTGATCCCTTTCTTCAACCCTATGTCTAATCCCTTCGATACTTCATTGCACTAATTTGGTTCGAGCCTTCTGCTAACTTGTCAGACCCAAATTCTGTTAGTGACTTTTAATATTCACCTACCACGATGGATTTATGGTACTCTCCCGGACAGCCACGCCACTCATTATTTCCATGTTGACTAACCTCCGCTTGAAAATCCTTGAAGTTAAATATGAGAAAGAAAATTCAAACAGCCGTCATTACTTAAAACTGCACCACCAACGGACCTGCTGAAAATAATGACCAATTAGTCATTAAGTACTTGCACTGTATGTGTGGGCTCGTTCTCGTGTGGTAGTTTCAGTGAAGCCATTTAGCACCTTAATTTTAATTAGCCTACTCACGAGTAGCATTAAATGCCAGATGGAAACATTCGCACAGTGAATTCGGATAACCAAGACTCACATCGGTAAGATCTCCCATTGATGGCTGATCTCCGTTCGGCGCTGTGGGAACTACGCGCCACTTCACTCCCACCGTATCGGCAATTGAGCCAAGTCTATCAGCAGGCTGTTCATGTAACACAGCCTGCTTATTTGCCCGGTTTGCTTTCGTCGGGGTTGAGACCAAACGAGGTACCCCAATTAGGTTACCCTCGTCGTCGAATGTGAATCGTTCGGATCCGGCAAATCGTCTCTGTTGCATTATCTGATCGAAGAAATTATAAATATTCACGACAATTCCGAAGCATGCAGAGGAATACATTTAAGAACCGGATCTTAGCCAATATACTCTTACATTGATGCATGGTGCACTGATAATGCCCAAACAATCTGCGAAAATCCGACAAATCACCGTTAGAAATTATCGTCTAGATCGCATATTCTTAAGTTGTGGGAAGAGCTGGGATCCTAAGTTCATGATTATGGATCACCAAAGTGCTGATTCATGACAATTGCGATTGAGGGTAGTCATGCGATGAAAATCGAGGGGTTCTGACTTGAAGATGATGGGTTAGAAACGTCCAGCTTCCTGCTTGACAGCACGCAGCTAACCACGATCATTTTTATTCAAATAACATAAAATTTCGTTTCTTTGATAAATGAGATAACAGGGAAAAGTTATCGGACCATTTGGAGAGTTTTTGATTTCAACGAGAGGAGGAAACCTACTTGTGATCGTTTTTCTACATGCACTTCAAGTTTCGAAACAAGCAGAGTTTAAAACAAAGAAACGCTCGGAATGAAAATATCACTTCGAGAATTGCCTTCGTTCAGTATGATCTCTGCATAAATCAAGTAAAGGACTGCAGGCGTGTTGTGCAGACCACCTGCAGTCAAATCAGTGAAACCCAATTTACGACTTTTCGTTCGACAAAAATAAAGGAATTATACGGTGGATACATAAGCTAATCGGACTGAAAATTCGTTAACACCATACTACTAGTGCATATGTTGAATCACTTATTGAGAACGAGAAACACTATCGTTAAACATGAAATGCTCTAAACGGAGTATGTGAGAAATCTCCAGTCAATCGGATATTCATCTTGAATGCGGAAGTGATTAATCAGAGTTTCGGTTCCAGTAACCCGTGCCGGTAAAGTATTCATAAGGAACATTTACCCTCAAAGTTCTCGGATGCTTATCAGAAATTGAACCGTGTGAAGTCTAATAAGGGTAGCATACCGGACGGCATGTCATCTATAGTAGTTAGAAAATTCGTGTCCAGTTTAGTCCCGTTATTAAAGGGGTCATTTATTAACTACACGGGATAAGAAAGCAGTCCAAATTGCTGGAACTGCATGAAAAGTATGTATGAAAAATGTTATACTTCGGATGTAACTGACTATACTCACTTTGTTCATCGCCACCCTTGCTCCACGTCAGATGATGCAACCAGTCTCATTCATTATGTTTCCGCTTTGTTGGGAGAAACTGTCAGAGTGTGTTTCCTACATTGTAGCAATCCATTTGAATATTTCGACGGGCAAAAACAACTAGGCATCCCTACTGCGCACGGTCCTGAACTTTCGGTAATCGGGTTATTGAATGACTACTTTTAGGCACGCCGCTTGCTAACACTCCAGTGTCAATGTCTTACAATGCGCCATCATATCCCCATTCTTTTCTACTGCATATCACGTCCAGTTTCGATTATTCACTGTTTATCAAAAATGCGGATAATGTGATACTTGGTATGCCTTATTGCAACGATTCAGTGCACCCGGTTTCGCACTGTCACACTCCGACTCTGAATAAGGGTGAAAGCCGTGAAAACATTTTAAAGTCTCCCATTTCTTGTGTATATATGATGAAGATACGTCCGTTCATCATCATCATCTTCTGTGATGTGATTTCACTATACAATTCTATTTGAGGTAATTAAATTCAGACCATTTGGTAAAACTTACAACGTTCACCTTGCGTGTTTTGGGTCTAGGGAAGTTCGGCATTTCACCTTGCAATGTTGAACATCTTGCACAAGCATTATGTTCTCCCCACTATTTTTAAGCATCCTCTGTTTTCTTCGTGGATTTCCGGTGAAGAAATTCGAACTGATTTTCTTTGCAGATCTAGTGTTATTCAATGCAATCATTTCGCAGATGTTTTGTCATAGCATTCTGGAACATATAAACAGGCTATCTCAAATTAGAATGTTAGATGATTTTGCATCCAGTCGACGAAGAATTTTTCAAATCCACTTCGATCTCCGATACGAGATCGCAGTATGAGAATTTATTTACTTGTAGTGAAGCCTCTCTACTTTCTGTTGGTTCTAATGCTCCTCGGTTGCTAAATAATTCCAAGGGAATTAATTACTGGTGGCGTAATGAGATTGCATAACTTCCCGTTTTTGTTACTACGCGATTGTGAGATTACTGCATGTCCACCTGCTGGGGTGTATAACTAAGTTAACCGACTGATTAAAGAAGACAGGCTATTTCATTATACTCGATAGAAGACTACAATATAATCTAAAGAATCGAACAAACTTCACAGAAGATGATCTTAGGCTGCATTCGTATTCCCGTCATCGTTTATAGAACTGAGTAGTGTGGCGTAAACCAAAAGTGTGTGTGTGAAGATCTACTCATCGACTTCGTTATCTTCCCATTCCACCCGGCTATTTGTTTTCGCTTTCCTAAAATCGAATTATCTGTCTACTTTTTACTATCTCACGCATTCATCTACCAGTTTGTTCTATCACATGAACGTGACCCTGAGCCCCCGCCCAAGTTTTGAATAGTCCATATATTGGGCCGCACATCTTGAATTCGGACGTCCGTCAGATCTTTTGACCTGGTCGCGCTTCTTGTCGCTACTGTTCGACTTCGTTTGAAGTATGATTTTTTACATTACATTGCCGCTTTTACCAATGGTAGCTAACGCCAAACTACTAGCACAGCCATCAGTAGCCAAAATAAAAAACTTGAAACAAAACTGCATGCTTTGCAACATATTCCTAGTCTGCATAAAATAATCCACCATGTGATACCATCGCTCAATTGACCATTAAGAAACCATCGAAGCACTGTAAAGCTGTTTCATCCTTGTTAGGAATCAGCAGCAGCGCAGACCTACCGCGCCTGAACTGGAACGCGAGTCCGGGACGAACGATTTTTAGTCGAACGCCTTAGTCATTGCACTACCAGGCAGGTCCGACAATTAACTGCACGTCGAATGAAGTCACGTGCATGGCTTATATTAGAGGTAACGTGTCAGAAATTCTGCACCACATTCCAGTGAACTGAGTTTTGCAATAATCTTGTGATAGGTTTGCAAAATTTTTCATCGCGTCAATACTGGAACAATAACCGGCTCCCCTTGCTCTTCCCCTCTCAAAAAGGAAACTGACGTGGCAAATGTACCGTTTTCTTGGTTGTGATCTCAGGTGCTGGTTTAACGTTTTCGGCTGATTGCTTCCTCACACTCGAATCTTGACTTGGTCTGGGATTTGAATTTTCCAATGGCCTTTCCTGATAAGTTGCGCTTGTCGACTTTTCTTTTATGCTGTCATTACTCACGCCAACGGCCTGCTTGGTTTTTTGTTGTTGTTGTTGTTGTTGCAGCATTGATTTCGAGTCCGCCAGTTTTTTTATCTTCGTTTCTAAATCAAAAAGAACATTATTTCAAAGTCAAGACAAACAAATGGTTTGTCCACGTGAAATTTCTCCAATTTCGCCTGAATGGTTAAACTTCACCTAGTGTGTAAGTAATATCGCATACGGATGAAAGAGAATTCGCCCAGGAACACGTGGCCGGTCTCGCTATCATTGCCTCACATCGCGTATACGCACCTGGTGCTTTCCGGTTCAATCACCGTATATTTTTAATCTCTGATATCGGTTTCCAGAACAGAATCTCATTTGAATCAGTAGGAGTTTGTATGATTGACAAGTCTATTTATGAACCAGAACGGTGATTTGTGGACGGTTTTCATCGGCCAGTCATAAATAGGACACATGGTCCTAAGACTTTGGTTTCCATTGTAATTGCAAGTACAATTCTAAGGGTGATTAAACAGGAAGTTGCAGAGTACGTACACCTGACGAGTGGCAGTAATCACGAAACCGGTCATGTCCTTCTTGGGGGATTTTATTCTCTCATCCGTATGCGATTCCACTTGAAATTAAAATCAAAAACTTAGAACCATGTGTCCTATTTATAAAAGTTGTCCTCGACTAGCCGATGAAAACTGTCCACAAATCACCGTTCTGGTTCATAAATTGACTCACCACTCATGCACACTCCTAGTGATTCAAATAAGATTCTAATGCGCAAATCCCTCTGGGGCAGCTCACGTTTTTAGACAAGTCCATACTACTGGTGATTAAAAAACATCAACCATCTGAATAAATGCACCACTCAAGTGCCAGCAGTTATTTAACTGGTATTTGTAATTTCATCAAAAATATCAGTCGCGTTTTCAAGAAAATGTCGTCTGTACGACAGGGGAAAACTTCCATGAGTTGCAAAACTAGTAACATTGGTTAAAATACGATAGCTGCCGGGACCTTTTCACTAGATCTGTATGCGTACATACCGCATTCGCTATCTTTTTGTGAGGGGGAAAGCGACGTTTAAAGTTTAAAAGTATTGTGTGTGAGAATCAAAGTTTGGGTTGTCAATATCTGCTCACTTTTGTACACGACCTTGAAAAATTTGTTTACTGAATGCCCAATAGCAGAATGTGAATCACACAAATATAACGAATGTGAGCAGCGAACGGTGGTACACACCCGAGATGGCATATGACACCAGACGTTTCGCGTGGTCACGTTGCTTTTGGTAATCGAAATAGCATGGAATTTGTTTTTGTTTCTGGTTTCTTATCTTATACAGATAAGGTATATCATCCATGTTTAATAACAAAGCATTGTTCGTAGATGTAATGCGTCAACGTTTCGACTATCGTGGGTAGTCTTTCTCAAGGCAAGTTTTACAACCAAATGGCGCATTACATCTACCAACAACGTCATATAATTCACAATTAAAACCAATACTTGGCGCATCGATTCTTCGATACACTTCCTACATCTTTTGGTGCTGATGTATCACCCATGCTCTAAATTTTATTCTTAATCAACCAGAAGCGACCAGATACAACCATGAATAAGTGCAACCTTGATGCTGTCATCCAGCCCATCAGCATCGTCGACCAAAGTGGTCTAGTGGTTAGTATCGTGAATGACGTAGGTTCGGTTCCGCAACTGAGTGTCAACGTCCTCATTTTGCGACCTTGAATTGCATTAAAACAGTCATTTTTGAATCAGCACTATATAAACGGAAAATACAAGTAAAATATGACTAATAGGAGAACTAAGTTTTGGTGTTAAAGCAATTCGCATCAAACTTCATGAGTGGTACAGAAGAAACTTGGAGTCGGATAAAAAATGCACCACACTAGTTGTATGTACTATACGTGGATATTTCTAGTAGGAGTAACCATTAGTTTGTAGGTAAATTAACAAGGATTCTCCGAAACACTAAACCGGTTTGGTGGTTATCGTCTACCATCAGGTGTACGAACGGGATGCTCATCTATCAGATTGCTTTCGTGCATAATCACTGTGAATTTTAGCCATCAGGAAAGTCTTATGTGTAAGAGTGTAAGTAAATCAATATTCTATGTTTCGGATTAACGACGGTGATAAATAACTATCCTATTTGGGACAGCGAAAATCAACGACGAAGCTAGAAGCGCTAGTTAGTGAATTTCTGAGTAGTATATGCATATATATATATATATCGCCGATTGTGATGCATTCAAAAATTTGCACTCTTAATATCCTTAAAGTTCTAGTACTTGTTAGGTTTGCAAATGCATCAGTATCATGAAGTTATTTGCAGGTTTTATTTAGTAGATCTGTTTACAAACTGTACTAAGACCAATTAAACATGGGCAACCTTGGTCGTCTAGGAAAACGCGCCTAAACATGAAAAATGTAATTCTTCTAGAGAATGAAATCTTTACAAATATTTTTGGAACTGCCTTGAGATTTATCCTAGTTGGCATTCATAAATGATAACTAACTTGCTCGTGCAACAAACTTATTTTATTGTGTATTACGCAGGTATTTATTGGTCGAAGATGATTATTTATTAATTTGGGTCTAACAACCATGGTTGATGACGAACAGAAAAATTTTGTTTAGAAAGGATTATGATTTACACGAAAGTTGACCTTGTGTCAGGATCACTTGGACGAGCTGATTTACCGCGACAGTGAAACAGTCAGCGAGAAATGGCAAAATCTTTTGGTACGAGAGTGCAAAGGATTAGGGTTAAAAAGGATCAATCGACTTAAAATGTTATGCTTAAACTTTTCTAGCCTTTTACTCTGAATAAGGCCAATATTTGCATCATATTAAACAAATAAACTATAAAAAGAGCATAATTTTCATGGACGAAATCTATCCTAACCGAAAGTGACCAAAAATTTACTGATATTGGTACTAAAATTTCACGACAGAAATTCCTTTCTCTAATCCTGTCACAGATTACTTCTGAACTTTCATGTACCATTGTCTAGATAGTCTTGGATAACATTCTAGATGCGTGACGTGAACTAATCGCATAGCAAAGCAAAGAAAACAGTTATCCAGCGCATTATTAGAAAATTCGGATCAACTCGTTCTTAGGACCGGTAAATTATGTGGATGAATAAATGCCTGTTGATGGTTTGAAAAACACTCACAAAATGGACATTTCTAGGAAATTCTCCAAGAAAGTTGCCCCGCTTTTTTTTTACTCCCGTCCACTCACACGAATGAAATCAAAAAATCCTTACCCATAGGTCAAAGGAGAATGCACTCCGGATAGAGGGAATTTTGTCATTGTAGTAGTAACAAAGATATTCCTTTCATTGTAAAAAATTATCCGATATAAAAAACGACAGTGTCTCCGAAAGAAGTGTTTCACTCTGCCAAGATTTATTAAAGATATTATCCTGAGTAGAATGGTATTTTCATTCTGGGGTAAGTTGGGCAAAATTACATTTCATTTAAATCATAATTCGGTCTGAATCTTTATTTCCAAAATATGCTTCGCGTCTTGGAGGTTTCCCAGCCAATGGATGTGAACTTAGAAATTTTAAAGCTTCTTGAAGTATGAGGTGTCGGATGCCACATCAAAAATATTGCTGAAGGATAGTGGCAGGCCTATCGATTACTATTGTTCATTGGTGCTGGATTCCTAGCAAAACAAGCACAGCAAATTATGGTAAATTAACCTCACTTTGTTCTTGCTAACGTCATGGTTAAGATATACTCATAATAGTTGAAATGGGATATCGACTAAATTCCTAACATATTTGCTTACTAGATAACTCCAAAGCATATGGCTTATTATTAAAAAGATCTACTAGTTCTTGCTGATTGCACATTGGAGTATTTACTTCCCTATGAGAGGAAATGGGTCATATGAGGCTTGTTATACGAATTTCGACAAGACCTATATTATTTATATATGCATATATAATGATTTTGAAAAATTGCCACTCCCACTCGTGAACAGAATACTAGGATTAATTCTGTTCATATATAGTGCAAATAAATGATCAAATAACCGACGATCTGCTCATGATCTCAGATCCTTGAGCTGGGTATGGATTATGAAAGCAACAGCTCTCTAAAATTGCTTGCTGACCCCTCGATTCAACGGATTTTCCCCTATCAATTTTGAAATGGTATATTCTAGATCAACCGATTTGGTTGAACTAGACGGCCAATCCTCCTCTGATTCCCATGCACGCTTAACGTGAACTCACGACTGTGATGCGTACTTGTACTGTGGATGATCGCCAAAAACCAAACGCCAACATTCAAGGCAGTCGATTACACTTTGACTGATCCAAGTGAATAAGAATGCATCCTGACTTAGGTCTAATTGTTTATAGACATAGAAGAGATGCACTGGAAATTAATAACGTTCCAATATTCTGGTACTCATTAGAGAACTTTCATAATGGTTTATTCAACTGAAGCACACTTCCCTCAGACTCCTTGTTGAAAGGCTGCAACACTGTTACGGCTTCAACAGAGGAGACATTGTGCCCATATTACGGTCCTTTTCTAACGGCCAGCCAGTACCACAAAACGTAATTCATCCCTTCGAATCTCCCGGTCTACGTGAACGCTTTTCGATGAAGGTCAAAGCAGCAAAAAACCCTTCACTGTGATTTTCTTTAGAAGTTCGAAGCACTGCTCAACATCACAGTGCCGTTCCTGATGAACACGGTGAAGATACTATGTCTGTTCCGCAGAGCATGTAATAAATCGTCCGAAACTGCACACAAAAACTAGCAGCAGGAAATCGAACTCAGATTAGTGGTTCATTACTGTCCTCTTTTCATCAATAATGAATTAAGTAGATATTCAAACTGAATAACAATTGATGTCTTTTTTTCAAAACCGTAAACTGATTGATCAAAAAACGGGCAATTCTAATTTCATTCAGCTGTGCCTAAAGTGAAACATTTTCCCCCAGAAATACAATCTTCCATTCATATTTTGGTATTATTTATGGAGAAGAATGTTCCCACATAAAAGGTCACGTGATCAAGAATGTCTGGTGATCTTGGGTCAAATTGAATCCGTTCCGTATTGATCTGCTACACAAGTTGTTCATGTGGGTATCAAAATGATTGTTTGATGTGCGATTACATGTCGAACGTCTGAGGTAAGCGCCTGATCATGCACTTTTTGTGCACTAAACCGAAAATCCATCAATTGGTCTGTTATGTATACCTGTCTAACGAATTTACAATAAGACTACTATTGTACATGATAAAATAAAACTGTCTCAATGGACAGAGTTTAAGAGCCGAGCAGCTACCTATTCATGAACTTAGAAAATCACCCAAAGGACTTTAAGTGAGCGCCGACGGATTGGAAACGAGATGACTTTTGGACATCAAAACATTTTCCTATTTTTAAGAAGTACTACTAGAAGCTGTTAACTTAAGAACTCCAGTGCAAAACAGTTCATGTTCAGTTCAATGCTTTTAACCATTAGCGTAATAAATCCGCGTTTTATTTCCGGTGACTAGTTTCCAGTACTCTCCGGTACAAACCAAGGACAACTTGAATCGCATTACAAGTATTAAGGCTTAGAGGAAAAATTCTGTGAGTGAAAGACTAGGCCAAAACAGGTAGCCATTGACATTAGCCAATGTTTACGTAATATGTTCTCGTTAACGGTCTTGGGTGCTTTTGTAAAACGCCAAATGAGAACTTTGACATAACACCCAAGTGAAACCAAGTTTAATAACTGAAAATTAATAATGTGACCTTATCCAGATTGGATCTGCTATCTAACCGCTTCATGGTCAGAGGTCCTTTTAACAATTTGCCAGTTGTAGTTAAACATCAAAACTACTGGTCTGGTACGTTCAAGAAAGAAAGAGCAAAGTAAAAGCCGACGACGTCAGCCACGGACTGATCTAAACTTCCAATGGTTAGATTCTGTTAAATTTCAGTGGACAAGTTTCTGATCTAATTGTTCACAGAGCACATCTATCAAATAGTGTCCAAAGTAGGTATTTTTCTTGATTTTTGCTCTTTGTAATGTTTCTTCCTTGAAGAAAGGCATTAAAAATTAGGAGAAATTCTCATAAGGAAAGATTTTCGCGATGCTCCCATCCGCGAGCTCAACCGCAGATATTTAATGCAAATCTCCCTTGATCCAAATGGTAACATCTAATGGGAAAATTCGTCTGGCGGTCTAAAAATTCCAGTCGTTTATAATGACAATTTGCGGACAAAAATAGTACATTGAAAACTATAAGTATCTGTCAGAGTTTCAAATCCCAGATCTGCCGGTCACTTTGGTGGTAGATGGCGACATCCTACCGCCAGGATGGTCACCACACTTGACCTAATGAGACCTCATGTGGCCGAGTCACTCCGAAACTCACGGTCAAGGCTGACGGTCCCACCCCCGTGTAATGGTTCCTAGTGGGACAAGTCCCTTCTACTGCACTCATACTCCAACCTTATAATGAAAAAGTGAAGCCTTTGTTTGCCGTGCCTTGAATATTGGTTTCAAGTGAGCTAGATTCAAATGCTAGTCAAAGTGTATCACCCGGAGAGACAGATGATGTGTCAGTTTTCAGTTTGTGCTCTAGATTCGGTTGCTAGCTCACGGCATCACCT
Organism: Fasciolopsis buskii; assembly: GCA_008360955.1. NCBI lineage: Eukaryota > Metazoa > Platyhelminthes > Trematoda > Plagiorchiida > Fasciolidae > Fasciolopsis > Fasciolopsis buskii. The sequence goes on from LUCM01005382.1 coordinate 20,218, forward strand.
GCTTAAACAGAAAAGAGCGGACTAGTGAAAGATCGGCTGCAAAATAGTACGTTGAAGAAATATACGGTAGAAGAAAGGCTTCTAATGCAAAGACCCCACTGGTACGGCATTGAGCCAATATCACCTACATCGCTTCGGGATATTCCTTGAACCCCAACCCGGTGGTCTAACCGCACCTACAGGAACCGGTCCACTGGTTAAAGTTTTCATGCTTTTCACCCATATCATCCGCTGGGTGCCCGGAACCATCCTCTAACCACTACCTGGCTCGGAAGATAGTATGATAACACGGTTAAAAGGATTTAAACAGAGTGAAGATTTTAAGCAAATCCAGTTGGTTGTTTTTCCCGTTCTCTGTGCTCGCCGATTTAGCTTGAGGAAGTCTCCGGGGAACACTCGCTACGATTGTTCATTAAACGCTGGTGATAAAGACTAATAGATCCAGTATCTGCGTTTGCATAAACATTCCAGAGATAGAGTAGTTGGGGTTTCTGACAGATGAATAGCATTTACGTCAAATACACTCAGAACAATTTTCTAGTGTTTCTATGGATTTTTGGGGCATTAGCGATGTTTAGTGTACATAATCCAATAGGTTCATAACAATTTTGTCCATTTCCATAAGCTTTGGTTCGGAAAATTGTTTGCACTAATTAATCTGCGTGTATATGGATGGCCAATATCAAATTAGAATCTTTGGTTATTTTCTTCACTAGTTTTACAAAACCGTTTACCTAAATAATCATGGACATCATAATCTTCTCTAACTTCAATGTAGCGTTAACTTTAGTCGGTCAATCAGTTCTTTGGCGTTGCGTTCTATTGATTGAAATGCAAAAAATTGGGGTAGCATTTCTAATCATCCCGTGCCTGTAGACATACAGTCGAAACCATATTAGTGATTCCAATGATGATGATGATGATGAAGATGATAGGTTCGGAGCTCTTCCACGCAATGGTGGTAATGGGGCAGTACCGCATTGAGAATTTTCCTCTCTCGTATGGTTGTTCATTCCTATTTTTCGTGGACCGTGCTGTAACCAAAAACCAAAGCAAGTCTTGTAAGGTTAATGGTTATGAAAACTGAAAACGATGATGAGTTTTAATTTCATAATACAATTGAAGGTGGTGTTCTTCTGAATTGAACTAAATCATTTGCTACTTTCTATATTATGGCTAATTTGAACGCGAGATAAGTTATATTCCCTTTCGAGTGGTAGCGAAGTTACTAGTTTCTAGACGCGCAGATTTTAGTGAACAATGTTGTGCTCTCAATTCAAAGCCGTAATAAGTTGTCAGTATTGGCAGACGATCTCAACTAACATGATAGCGAATTTTTATCTCCGAAATTTAAGATATTTCATCATCGTTGGACTGACTTAAAGTGAGGGACTGCTGGCGACTGGGAACGTGTTCCGCAGCGACAACAATAAAACTACGTCAATTAGGGTCTAATTTGAGTTTTACTGATAAATACTAAAAAGAGCAAACTTCACTTACTGCTTAATACCTTCAAAGTAGGTTTCCTTAGAACAACTTCACTGTGAATAAAAAGCTGATTAAAGTAAAACATTGTTTTTCAACCAGCTAGGTTACATCTGGCTTTCACAAAGCATCCATTTTTTCTTCTGCACTTTTCGAACGCAAGGGTACCCTTTCTTTTGTGGGATCTTACGTCTTCCTACTTGGAGTGTACTTCACAGTAGAAGTGTTCGCATCACACACGCAAAGTTGATTCTTCACCTTATTTCGAGGTTTCTTCTTTACGAGACCAACTCGCTTGGAATTAAAAAAGAGGTGATTACATGCAACGGGATCAAACGTGTAAACTCCCGCTCACTAGGTCAGCAAAAAACAGTCCCTCATTATCTTGAACCTGAAATAAACATGTAATTATTTTATAAAGTCATGCAAACAAACGGAGAATCCCATCTGAAAAAACGACTCACCACGGGACACTTCTGTTTTATTTCCCAGAACAGACTGTCCTGATTTCTTTGGCTTGTCCATTGGCTTCTTTGTTTTCCTCGCAACAACTTCGGAAATAATAAGTCTGCATAAATGAGGAAACATCAACAAGTAATGTTCTTAGAGCCAGCTTTCATTCCTTTACCGTATTCGCATAATCCATTTAAACTCACCCTTTGTCAGTTTTCAATTTATGAGGTGTAGTTGCATTTGAGGTCGTCTTTGTCTCTGCGTGCTCCTCACTTCTAGCGAGTTGCCGAATAGAGAGCTCACAACGTTTTGACATAGCTCCTTGCGCCCAAGAATCAATTTTACAGGGAGCAGGTACTAAAACAAAATAGGTATTTTGGGAAAAAATAATGGGTTCCATACGTTTATCTTCAAGCCATTCAGGACTCGTTATACAATCACCAGGGTCAGGTTCGACAAATTCCAGCTGGAAAATTTTTACAACGACGTTATCATCCAATTTACTTCAGCTAGCTTTAAAATGGCTTCTGATGCCTGAAAAACCGTAAACGGTATCAACTGTTTCGTTAGATAGCTCCTGTAGGCCTTCTCAAGTACCACACTCAACAAATCCTTAATGTACTCATTGACAATTTGCTCCGATTCTTCTTCATCTAACAGCTCATTCCTTACTTAATTATCAATGGTCAATTATTCAGTTTACCAATCGTTCTCTTCAAGTTTGCCACCAAATAAGCTTTTGGTGTTGGGGGTTTCCGATCGCGTTTTTGACCGATCAACTTTGGTTTTGCTGGTTTGTTGTCTAGTCATTCCTTATGGTCTAGTTCAGGGCACCAAATGCATACGTGTCTTCAATCATCCAAGCTGTAATTGTAATGAAAAATACAGGATAATGTAATAAAGCGAGAAAAACATTCCACTACATTCAAAATTTCTGATTTTTCATCATGACTGAAATCATAAAATGGACGTTTACTACGCACCTTCAAATAACACTTAACAGGACTACTTTTCAACTATTCGGGAGTAACAGGTAAAAAATTTGGTCCACGCTGCAAAAGTATTAAGCCAAATGAATAACAACACAGCAGACTTTCGCTATTTAGTCCACTGCTTTGAGATTTACTATTTCTTCCTGACAAAAGCTATTTCTGAGCAATGGTTCACAGAATTTTCACACAAAAATGCCCACATTCAGCCTGGAAGTTGCGTTTGAGCATGTTTTAATGGTTCCAAAAATGTTACAAATGGTCAAAGTCCGTTAAATATGCACTATGCCAAGGCTAAACCAGCTGTGAACTCGTGATTCAAAGATAGGATGAATGGAATCCAGCCATGGCTAGGTGAAAGAGATTACGGGATAATTAGAGTAGATCTTAGAACAATCTTATGGTTAGCTTCATTCATACAGAGACTGATATATCACGAAGTAAATCGGGACATATCTCTAAAGAAAGCACAAAGAATGGATTGAAAATTAAGATTAGTCTTTATTAAACAGGAATAAATCGAGGCTAGAAAAGTACACAGACTTAAAGAATGCTTCGACTCCCTGGATAGGATGAGTCAGTGGAAAGCTTATTTTTGGAGAGGGATAACAACAAAGACTCGAGGAGGAAAAGAACAACATTGCAAGCCTCCATACGAACCAAAAGGCCTTCAATGAAAATGTGTATTAAAACAGACAGCTCTATTGGCCAATAAAGCTACCGTCAACCATGAGCCTTGCTGTTAGAGGTTACCGATGAAATGCTCTGAATTTGTACAACCTACGGACACAATGTAAGATGTCCATGATGAGTGCGATCAGATAAACAGCAAATGGATGTGTGTCACAAAACGGTTAGTGTTGCAATGTCTTAAGTGTTTAAACAGCACTTTGAGACCATGTAAATATCCAACTCAACCAAAAATCGAGAGACTCATGGCCATAAAGTTTAAGAATGGATGCACAAATCCATTTTAGGACCTTAAACATTTAGAAGTTTGTAGGAGTCGATGGGGTCTATTCAATTGCCTTTTACTGCCCTGGTGAAAGATCCCCCGACTAGCCCATTTAATCTTTGGCATCAATAAAGTAACTCGCCGATTGAAAACAGTATTTCGGGGACCAGCGAAGCCACTACAATCTGCAGACCAAATAGTTTACGACTAACCACCGTGATGTGACTGTAAGTGATTTTAAGAGTCATGCTATTTAAATGCTCTCAAAGTCATTTAGGTGACACTTACAGGGTGGTGGTAATTCATGGAACATTGGTCTTATTATGTGAGCTGCTTTGAGGCTCTTGAGATGGAGTTAACGTTCCCTGTTGAACTCGGCAAGAAGTACCTATGGGTGTGCTAGAGCACCGTACCAAATGGGTGAACTTTACGGACTCCATGGAAAGTGCAGGAGAAAACCAAGAATCTCGGGATACTTATCTGCAGCACGTGGAAAACAGTCGCGCACTGTTTAGCGGCCTCTACCAAGTCTTTTAGAGTAGTATAGCAGAAGCTACAACAATGATAATTATGAATAAGTTATTCCTCAAATCTTACCTAGATTACTGTTTAAGTTTGAGTACCAAGCCTTATTAACTACAAATAAATGCTGAAGACCCTTCAGAGGAAACGGATGGGCCTGATGAAGGAAGTTAGGAAATTACCTCACGAAAACAGATAAAAGCTGCAGGATATTTTCTTAATAGAACGTAAATAATAATGAACCAAGTTAATAGGCGATTTTACACCGGTAGAAGGTTTTTACAGTTCGACATACTTGTATGTACACTCAGTCAAAAAGATATTCACAGAGGTCATAGATCTAAACTGATCAGGCTCCAGACCCCAGAAAACTTCAGGAATACGTTGGCTTTCAGCGCATTGAAAGTCTAGAACTGTGTTTTTGAAACAAATGTGGCAATACACACGATGGAAGAATTAAAATTCTGGTTTCTAGCTTATTCTAGCGCAAGCTATCATCAACTTATAATTTAGACTGTCTACTCCAACTTGATGTGAACATCTTTTATTCAGTTAGATTTGCTTTATTATCAGTCATATCGTCTTGGGACCGGATGGCTTAGGATCTGTATGCATTTCGGGTTTTGTTTTCTTACCTACTATCCGACTGCACTGGAGCTGAAACTTCAAATGAGATGAATACATATATATAAGACATATATAATATATATATATATAACACCAACTTGGTTTCAGACAGTGGCAAACAAACATGGTGCAATGAAAAAAGGTAGATTAATTGGAACCAGAGTGGGTTGCTACTTTTGTTCGTTCCCAAAGGGGGTCAGCATAGTCAAACCTTCAAGTGATACTCAAGTTGTACTTAAATATTTGGCCCAAATGGATTCCCTATAAAGCCGCTGATCTAAGGAACGAGTTATCAATAGTATTACTTGACCTAAGTTAAAACAGTAATTAATTGCCCAAAAGCATGACTACTTTTCTTACCAAAATTTCCGACTTTTCCTCCCGATGCAGTTCCTTAAACAATAAGACATAAAACAGGTTTCAACCTATTGTGATGAATTTAAACGGGCAGTTTAATTTACTAAAAGCAATGTACACACTAGATTTTATGCAGCTAGACAATAAGGTGTCCAGCAGGTACAATGACTGTATGTTAAAAACTCTGGTCCAATCAAATGACCACCTTTAGTGGCACAAACCGTACTGAAGGCAACCCTTAAAATTTCCAAGTTTACTCTCGCGGCGTTCTTTTACTCCGATGTACCACGAGAAGTATCGTTCATCAGGGGTGTTCTCTTTAATCTTCTCTGAATTGTCATCGAGATAATTGTGAAGTCGACCGTATCCTCAAGGAAGAATAGTGACTTTGATGTGTTCAGACAACTGTTTGGTTTAGATTGTGCGGACAACAGTGTACTCCCTGGTAAGGACTCAAGTGAGTTGCATATTTGTTTCTGAACGATAATGTAGATATGTCTTGGATGTGCCTTGCACCTCCAAAATGTAAGATGCCGTTTCAGGATTGGATCGTTCGGAGCCCAGCCTTATTCTTGCAGGGAGAACAGCTGGATGAGGCAGATTGACTTATTTACTTGCAGCTCACTCGGTGATCGTATGTCGGAGGAAACATCTTCACGTTCATAAAATACGCTATTGATATTGACCAGTTTAGGAGTATACAAAAGAAAGAAAAAATGCATATTTTCGCACTTTTGTTGGTTCAGTGGAGGTTCTTCCTTGGAAATCAGTCTTCCACTTAGTGCAAGCCATTTTGTACCATCTGTTTGTTTGTTTATAGCAAATGGCACAACAAGGCTTCAGATCAATGCATAAAGATTCTTCAAAACAAAAAGCAATGAAACAAACAACAAACGGCAGTTAGTAAAAAAACTGACTGCCAATAAATATCACGATTCACAGCTAATTGGTTTAGTCATGATGTAATACCTTTTGTCTATCAATGAGTTAGTCTTCAGTGCATCATCACACCAAACCAGTTATTTCAAACTCCGGAATCTCCACCCGTATTCAGCCTTAGCAGAATTTATTGAAGGCTTTTATAGAATCTGAGAGCTGACCAACACGAAAGTTTGTTGTTAAAACTATGTTGTTATGATATACAGCCATGGATTCAATCTCAATTTGCAGTAATACTGAAGTATGGTTTCTTGTTGCCATAATCGCTGGACTTGCCATTCAGTTCGCAGACCTTCCACCACTAGTCTAGATGTCATTAGTGTTCAGGCGCAGTCCATGGGGCTTTTGTCCATAACTGAGATGACCACAAGGGTTTCTATTCCTGCATTCAAGTAAATCCTTTTGCTTAGCTGATCTACGAGGCCCATAATATGGCAGTAGATAAATCTAGAGATTCCCTTCAGTCAGAAACAATGTTAAAAACCCTACCTAGTGCAATAATCAATCTAAAAAAGCAGGTTACTGACTTAGGATTCACGAGGTTGTCTGTCAATACCTCACTAAATTACACATCTTACAACATTCAAAAATCCTCCAGAGTATAGAATTCTCCGCTCACTAACTTTCTTCTGATTATCTGGCGCTCATTTCACATTTGGGTAGATGTGGCTTTAGTATTGGTCCTTAACATCTATTTTTGACTGCTGCAGACCAGAAAAAACCTATCTTAGGGGTTTAAAATGCTCAGGCTTCTTTTCTATGTCACGTTGATCACTTCGGTTTTGCTATGCATGCTTATAAATGTTTACAAATGGAAGCTTTTAAATTGGTTGGTTACTCTGGTTTGTCAATTTTGTCCAAACATTACAATGAGAATCAATAAAAACAAGACAAAACTGTCTCAAACCGTTCTTCCCCGAAATAATTCTCTAGAGTGTAACCAACTAGAAACAACAATTTTGTTCATTTCGACCGGGTATAACTCAGAATATCTCATCACAATATGTCTAAACGCCGAGCTCAGACAGCAAAGTCAAAAAGTTGCGATCAGATTCAGTAGTGTGACCGATGATGTATACAGGAAGGTTTTAATGCTCTTTTATTTGTAAATACGGACCCTGATGTACAACTACAAAAGGCTGTTAACAAAAAGCGGGCTGTTGTTTGCTTTCAATACCAACTGTTCAGCTAGAATCACAATGATATCATGTTTTCCAGTAAACAGTAAGGAGGAATATAAAATCAGATAAAAAAGTAATTTGAATTAGTCTAGTTGAAAAACGCGAAACACTCAAAACTATTCCAAGATCACACCCACACTTACTTATCACACAGCCCCAGTATGCGTAAATTTATACCCCAAATTGGATCAAAAATGAATCTGGTTCATACAGGGTTGAATACGCGGTGTAAAACCCGAGGCGCTTTGAACACAACTGGTGTACATTGCATTTTTTCGCTGATATTGGAACACTATAGCAACATAGAGATATACTTCGGATCCTCGTGAGTGACCTCTTGGCACGTGTTAACCGTCCGAGAAAAACTCCACCCCATCACTTAGTCTTGGGATTTTTTATGCTTCTATATACGCCATTTTGCTAGATAAGAAATTTGACGACTGAAGAAACATGAAAATACCGTGGGTCTCCTGAATGCCCCCAAGCTAGCACGACGGGTCCACATCAGCAGCTCCAGAATAAGTTACAATCCCAGTTAACTGCTTTTTAAGTGATAATGGACTCCAAAATGTTTGAATGTCACATAAATTTGTAAAAAAACGGATTCTTCGTGGCATTATTTAAGTGAATATTGATGCAAATTCCTCCTAAGAGGATTTGAAAAATATTATTCTTTCCGGCTGAGAGGGGTTTTCTTTTAAATAAAAATCATTTAACATCAGCACGTTGTCCTTGAAAAAGTAGCTATAAAACTTCATACTTTTGACTACGTTTTGAGCGTCGTCGTACTCGTCCCAAAATAATCCTCCAAGGGGGTGGCCGATCGGGCTAGCCGTACATATCTATACGTGTCTCATCAGAAGTGTTAATGTAATTTATAAAATTGCTGCATCAAGAGAAACCGCAGTCTAGATTTCGTATTCCACTTTTTTCCATTAACACCAAAAGTACGATGGGTAATCCTACTGAATATATTCTGGAATTCAGGTGAATTTTAAATGGTGGGATATACTTGAGGTCGGTCAGTGTTTGTGTTTTTTGTTGGTACTTGTAATTTCGTTGTCTCCGAACGTCCCTTGGCACAACACTTCCTTTAAAGTAACACCGCGCGCCACAAAATTTTTCTTTCAATAAACGCCCTTTCTGCCCTCTGCCGTTCGTTCTGGTTTGAAGTACTGTTGCCACTGTATCTGGCAAAATTTAACTCTGAATGATACCATTTTAGAAGCGACTATCGAGGGGACTTCAATTCAACAAGGTCCACTCAAAGTCATCAGAATCGACTACGGACCCGAAAGTTTCAGTCGTCAACGACTGAACCAAACCGTCAGTCTGGGTGAGTTAATCCTGGTTTCTCCTTTGTACTGCTTTGTGCTTTTGTTCTTGCTGTGGTGAGATCACGCCCCTCCACTTATTTCTTGGGATATACATTCATTTTTATTGTCAGTACACCCATCGTAATTTGAAGTAGACGAGCAAGTCTGGAAGATTCTGTTGCGGAAAATCAGAATAATGAGAAATAAATGCTACATACAACAAAATATAGCAGCAAGGTACACATGGAAGCAGTGAACTCGCACTCCAAAATCATGAGTTAACAGAGAACAGGAAGCAACCACGAGCGATTAAAGCAAATGCTTGTGCTACTAACGTTCACCCGTAGGTTAAATCGCACTGTATGACAGAGATAGTTAATATGCTACCGGCTAGCTGCAGAAAAACTTCAACCATAAGTTAAGAGTTCACATAAACACGAGAAACCTCAACAGATCCAGTGTGAAACATCATTTTTGGAGTACGACCCTAGATCAAACCATGCAAAAACGCACGTGATCACGACCCTCAAGGTCACCTTATGAGATCACGTGGCCTTTATGTTTTAGAGAAATGACGTGTGCAGCACATCATTCTGATCAGCCGGTAGAGAATGGTGTTCGGGTGGTTTGACTTCCTGTTCTGAAGAGAAAATGAATTACCTATATCGGCCAGACCGGCATAAAATAAGTTACTGAAATGGGACTTTGTACTTTGTTGATCGAAAACTATCCGCAAAGTTATCATCTAAGCTTTGAAATACTGTCAGAAATCTGATATTTAAAAATTATTTGTTGAAATATATCTGAAATGAATAGCAAAGCGGACAATAAAATCCCCAACAAATTTTATGACACTATGTCCGTGAATAAAAATAAATATATGAGATGTCTTGGCTGTCACCGGTTAAAACGTGGAAAGTAGCAGAACACAAGCCCCGTCGAGTAAGCATCTTAAAACGGCTCCTTGCGGTTGCTGACCTACAAAACATTAAAACAAGAGAAGAAAAACAAAACAATTAATTTAGTTCATCATTTTCTTTCCATGCCAGATTGTTTTCAGGCACTCGAGCGTTAAGCCTGGAAGTAAAAAACGGTATTTGTAGCACTTTTATCCCGAGGTAACATCTGATCGCTGGCTTGATCTCATTGACTTTTAATCCATACAAACCATGAAAAATGCCGCATTTGCCTACATCCATAGTTTCCTTACGCAAAAACAAGGCGAAGCTTCGTCAGATAATACGTGGAATACAATGAACGCCGAACAATGTCTGAGTACGCGTCGCATACACTCACTGTTTCATTTCCCCGTGGACAGAATTACGTGAGTCAATTGAACAAATTTGCCTTCGTAGTGCAATGCGCAGAAAAATTTTGAACCCCCGAAGGCAAAAATGAAATGGGGTCCTTATTCCTTTCGACTTTTAACCCACACGAGAACCCTAAAGCAAGTCAAAGTGAACCAAAGCGAAAACAAAACTAGCAGAGGTGGACTCCATATATAGAACACACAGTCGAGGGGATTCTGAGCCCTCAAATGGCCATTGAAGTCACTCTTATCCTATTCAAGATGAAGTCAGCTAGACGGTGGTAAATTGAAGTTTGTGATTAGATTTTTTGACATAGCTAGAAAAAAGCTGAATACCGTCTCATCCTCAAACAGCTAGATCTCCGGGATTTGTGCTGTTTTCCATGAGAGTTGGAGCATGCAGGGTTGTTGAATAGCAATATCGTAGCCAATGTTTCATACGCATTGCAGAGGTCCGGTATGTGGGACAAAACATATTTGATTTACAGTCGGCGGCATCCTCTTGAAAGTCGAACAAAACAATTTGAGGGCCAGCCTACTTGGCCTAATTCCAAGATGAACCATGAAGCTGAGCCTCCAAGTGGATCTTCGGATGAGGCCACTGTTCCTTTTGATAGTGATGTCATTCGCGCGGCAGGTTTTCTGGATAAGCATCATCATGTTGGATATTATGGGTTGTTACCCTCTGCCTCCACGGAAATCAACGATTTCTTAGCACTGGAATTAACGAAACTCCTAGGTCTGACATAAGCGAATCATGGGTTTTCCAGGAACCGCCTCGAATAAGTAATTGAGTCAGCTTCTGAGCTTTGGTGAGCGACCTGGTGGGAAAACCACAGAAAAATTGGCCGAGTTAATATCCCACCTAAACTGCGGGCAGAAATCACACGCCATTAGTTTGGGTCAGAAGAGCTTTTACGCCATTCAGTGCCCTATAGGCTGACATTCGATGAAGAGTTCAGTATTTCGGCGGACGCGTACCGGAGCAAATGAAGGCTTGTATCATTCGGCGATTTCCCACCCTTTGTTTCTCAGCTTTTTCACTGTGGTGGTAGTGGAGGTAGCCTCGTCCTAACGGTATTTGTATCTGATGGGGAAGCTGATTTTGCGACTCAGAATATACCTTCTGTGTGATGATACCAACAGGTGGCATGACGTTTTTATCGTCCGACTTATGTTGCAACTGAATCTGTGATGCAATCTAGGTTTTTAAATGTGAAATGTTTTTCTTGATTTTGTTATTTAGGCAGATTCTCAGATCTTGAACTTCGGCGTCCTATTAGGCTCAATAGTGTATGTTTTGAACACCCGTTTGCAGTACTGCGGTCACGTTTGATGCATTGACACGTAATGCACATGCAATCAAAAAATCGATTCCTAATGGGGCAAGTTGCTTCGAATATGAGTTTATTGCCTGCAGAGCTATGCTGGAGGTGAATGCACCTTCCGCGACGGAAAATGGCCTGAAGACTTGCCAAGACAGCACTTCTTGACGTGGCAAAAGCATCTGGGAGCCACATCCAACTCATTGCCCTCAGCAGTTGTGCAAAGGCCTCTTTTGCAGGGCAAGACACTATGATGTCGCTGATTGTCATGATCGCGGTTTTTGTTATCAGAAAGGCAAATGTTCTTCCGTTGCGATTTTTCCGTCCACGGCACTGTGGTTTGCAGCAACTAAATAACAACTAACGGACACGAAAATAATGAGATTAGCTTATTTACACCGCTCTGCCGGAGCAAATCTTGAGGAATGCGGCGTTAAATTACTTGAAAATCTTTCCTAAACGTCGCCTAACTTCGGAGTATCTAATTGTTAGGGTATATAATCCCCCTCTGGGACATCATTTGAAGAGTTGGTGACAGATAAGTTCGATAAGCCTGTTGATCTGTGGCAATGAAGAATTTAAGATCTAGCTAACTTTTATGAGAGCAGTTGAATTTTGAGAATGAGCCCTAGTGTTCTGCTTGCCTGCTTGAACATCCGGTGTCTGTTGCACTGACTGCGGACGAGGTGCAAGTACAGGAGGTACCTCAGTTATCATCTAGGCCCAACCACGATGAGACTGATAAATCTGTAAAATGCAAACCAAGCTATTGCTGATGAGCCGGTAACGTTATAAACAACACCGCGATGAATTACGTTGCGTCTATCGATCCTTTCCGATACAACCAATGGTTAGGCTAAATATCAAAATTTGAGATTTGCATCCTCACATTCTCAGAGTCTAATTCGTCTGCAAGCCCATTAAGTCACCATGAAAATGCCAATATTGTAGCCAATTCGATTAGCGATGGCGTCTAGCAAAATAAGTAGGTGGTTCCTTTCAAGTGCTGCAAAACATACGGAACTTTGAAATGTAAGCACGCCTTCCCCACTGGTGACCCCTTGATCAGAGCTGTTCAGGAATCACACTGGAATTTATGACTGCAGCCATAGTGCATCCGCAGGATGGAAGACAATAAATAATGCAGATTCACAACTCGTTTAACGGGTGGCTTGGCAAGTTTTTTAATGAAAATGCGTGGGCCGTGGTTCCGGCGGTTCAATTTGTATCTATTCGGCTGGCAACTACAACAAAATCGATCTCAGTAGCAGTACGAAGAACAACTTATGTCTTGGACTTTGCTAACACCGTTGGAACGCATAAACATGGCGTTCGAAAACAGCGGTGATAAAGCAATATTCACGTTCAGGAGATGGGGATCAATTGGAATAACCAACTTACGATTTTCTTTATAGTTGGCTGAAAAGAGCACAAATGGTAGTCAATACTAGTTCGCGAAATCCGTGACAGAGGAGATTGCATGTCATCCAGATTCCTTGGGCAGTCATAAACACACAATACGCTGCTATAGTTCGTGAAAAACTTCAGATCTCTTCTTGAAACGGGATTACTGAGTAGTCGGGATAATTATGAATAGTACATAATGTTACAAATAATGATGCATATTTCTCAAGTCGTGAGAAGCATGCGCAAGTCAAGATCAAATTTTACAGGGATGATGCATAGGAAAAGCAAATAACAGAAATCAATAGTGATAAGGGGATGAGTGCAAACTTGGATTATCGGAGAAGCATACTGGAAAGTAAAATTAAATGCAGCGAAACAATGCGGAATGTACACGCATGCCAGTGAGAAACGGAAATTAGAAAACCAGTTTCACACAACTATATAGTTTGCTGAGACTGTTTGTGAGCAACGAACCGCGAGCCTTTGCCTGTTTAAGTCCTTTGAATTCGCTCATCGCTGATGCAAATCATGGCCGGAGCTCAACGGCGGATGCCGAGATATAGCCAAATTCTCCAAATGACAGGAGCGTTGCGTAATGGACAGAAGCGTTGGGCTGAGGAGATGAGAAGTAATCGTTATATGGTAGTTGGATGGATATAGTGAAAACTAGGTGCAACGTCATGCAAAGTGAGCAAGGCAGTCGTATTTCGTGAAAACAAACGGCCGATAACATGTTAAAGGTAGAGGGAATTCGTAGAGATCCATCTGAGTGCCCCTCTGAGTGTCCGAGTCGATCAGCGGCATAGTTTTGGTTGAAAGGACTAGCGCTCGAGCGCCAACTTTTAGCTGACAGGTTCCTAGTAGGAGTGATAAGGTAGCAGATTTGGAATTACCATTAAAGGGACGGAACCGGTAAAAGCGCATCCACCCCCGTTGCGGGGTCTGAAACACAAGGGAGAGAAATAGTCTGGATTAGATGCAAGTTTAAGATTACGATGTCTGTTGGATCGGAGACGAGAACACGCAACTTAATGCTTCCATTGCGTAAAATTTGGTAATCAGAACTGAGCTATGGTAGCCGGTTTTTGGGGTAGTTGTGGGGTTACGGTTACCAATAAAGGCCGTTTCAGAGTCACCAACCAGTAAAGAGGATAAGATGGCATGAGAAGCAAGGAGTAAACAGGCTGAATGTGTTTAAAATCACGGAATGTAATGAGAGTACTGTTCCATCAAATAGAATGTTGACATTTTGGTCAACCCACGTTGTGAATGGTTCAGTGATTAGTCACCTAAACTAATAGTAAAGAAGGTACATCAAATACAAGTGATGTCAATAAATGCATTAGCGTGGACTGGCGAGAAAGTTGGAAAACAAAAGGTGAAGCTGAATCTCAAGAACCTCAAATGGTGAGTTCAGTGAAGACCCGGTCAGAACTAGAATTCTAACCCATGACAGAACAAATAACGTTTTTTGAAGAAGGAGACATTTAGCGGCAATGAGTGACCGAATGCATAGCCTTTTTGACAGCATCTTGAGTTGGCACACCGAATGGAAGGAAGTGATCTTGTGGAAAACTTCGCTGTGTGACTTATATGCAAACCGAAATGGTCCTGTCACTTGTTGGCATCACCAGCATCAGTGATAATTTCCAGTAAATTGTTCTCCACAGCGTCCCCAGTAGGATTCTGGATCCTCATTTATAAATTCAACCCGAGCCGGTTTGGTGAAAAAGGCTTAGGCCCTCGACCGGATGGAGAAACTGCAAAGTGCATGCAAAAGACACATATAATAGTACCCGGGGGAAAAAAGCCAAAAAGAAAGGTTGTTAAATCCACATACGCCATCTAGATGAGAAGAAACCTAAAGTTGTGATACCAGGAAAGGTCCCAAAACCACGTTTAGGACAAAAAACGCGACTAAGTCACAGCAAGAATCAACCAACGGAGGTGATCGATAAAAGGATTAGCAAAAATTTCAACACTCAACCAAAGGGCTGCTATTAAGCTAACGCGACCTAATTGGTAGCCAATACCTGCAATCCTGAAAGCAGGAAACTGCACTTCGGAGACATCACTCGTGCAACTAGTCGCGTCGGTGGTAGTTTCCTTTAAGTGAATGGAACATCAATTTTATTCGTGGCTAAAACCCTGTCTTAAAAGCTCTGAAAAAGAAGGAAGGCACCTAGATAAGGCGGACCAATGATCAAGTCAAGGAAGTCATCCCTTTGTTCCACTGGCTGTTCTAAGTAGCTGAAAGTGGCAAATGTGCAGACGTTTTTCTAGAAAAGCCAAAAAAGTGGTACAGCTATTCAGCGAGTTGAATCCAGGGAAAAATGCAATCCATAGACAAACTCAATCCGGGCATGTTTCCGGAAAGTAGTCTACACCAATTATTTGTTTCATGAAATCATTCTATCCCAGGTGCGTTTCCTTATCAGGAATAGTATAGATCATGATGCGCACATTCTTTTGAATTTCGAAAGAAATTGGCTAAGGCAAGATAGAATTGTTTCAAACACCGAAATGGCACGTGCATGTCTCGGTTCACGAAAAACTTGAGCTGGGTGACGGTCAAAATGTGGCGTAGCACTCACGAAGAGTCAAAAGGAATGCTCGTAGGGATATAAATGTATTAGATTTTGAATACAGCATAATAAAGCACCTGCATTTAGTGCCAAAGCGGTTAGCTCCTTCGTAAAATTCTACAAACTTGCTCCATTGAAGACTATAGTCGCAATCCGTCATTGGCATGCGTGAGATGCGAATGGATTTTGCAAAATCACTTCAAGTTTAACAGATGCATTAAAGTTTTGACTAGAGTTATCGATAAGTTCAAGGTGGTTCTTTAGCCACCAAAGTTCATGACCGCCTGTTCAACTGAAAAGAAGGAAAATAGAGTCATCTTCTCTTTTGTAGTGACACTGTATCCAACTGGTGACTGGAAATAATAAAAGGATATTGGGAGACAGTCACTGAATAAATACTTGCTCTTAATCTTTGAGCGTCGGATCAGAATAGGAAGGTTAGATAGAAGATTATATGGAATAAATTTCACCGTTTGAAAAGCTCAACAGAAAGTATGCGATTACAGTTCTTGACGGGTCTACAGTGTTTTCTTATGATGGAGAATGCATTATTGAGCAAGGTCATATGCAGTAAATTCTCGCAGAAGTACAGAAGTGTAATGTAGAAGATATTTTGGTTGGGCGATTGTGACAAACGACCAATAAAAGATGAACTAACAAGTAAAAGTTCACAATGCTAAGTAAGCCTCAAAATACTACTGATGGATGTTAATTCTGCATGTCAGCTTGAGGGAGGTTAGAGGATAAACAAGTTGTTCGCAGTGACGATGCAAATGTTGACTTTCAGATTGCTAAAGTAGTAAGGCAACGTGGGTCATGCAGCGGCACCCCATGTAAGGGCCCAAAGATTGCCGTTTTTTATATGAAACCTGTAGTCGTCACTTGGCTGAGCGGGCTGCCTCAACAAGAAGTACTGTGACGGGTTTACGAGTTCGGACTGGCCTAGAAACCTCAGCCTTGTAGTGGCCCGGGATTTTGGTGGCAGGCCGATAGCTAGGAAATAGAGAGTGGTCTTCGGAATGTCTTAATTGCCAGTGGATTCTTTGCCAGATCTTATGGCAGCATGGCGTTTGGGACACAGTCACCAATATCAGGGTGCTTTGTTCGCTGAAATTCCGTTGGGGGATCCGGAACTGCCTGTTCCGAATTCGTCTAGTCCCTGACGAAAGCGTAAATGGGTAAAAGATAGGGTTGCTCGTGCTTGGTGTATAAAATATCTAAGAACGTGGTAAGCCATTTTATCAGATTTATATGTAGGTATTTTAATAAAATCAGATCATGAGCCCATCGAAGGATGGTCGTCCCAGCCAGTGTACACGATAATCTGTCCACCATGAGAATAACTGCTGGCACCGGAGTGCATGCAAAAGCACGGTCAGAGAGTAAGGTACTGATGCCCATGTTGACTGGCATTGCCGGTGAGCTAACGCAAAATGTTCATTGCGCTGGAACTTCGATTTACTCAGCCGACCGAGAAGACGTTTGGTCAACGACAGTCCTAGAAATGGTTGCTGTTTTTTGCTCGTAAACTGAATAATTAACATGTTTCCGTGGGACTAAAATTCCTCAATTAATGTTGATCTAATGGGGCATTCGCAGCCAGTATTCAATCATTGTCTTGGCGCAACACTAGCGATGCATTTTTTAAAAGGAGCTAGTGATCCACTTGTGATCAAGCCATCTCACCTCCCTCATCGTGCATTAGCGTGTAACCTACTGGTGTAACAGCCGTGGAAAGGTGGACTGTTTAACCCTTTTTCAAACTGTGCCACAGGCAACATACCGACCAGGGTAATAATGAAATAAGCCAACACAGCGAAGGCTGGGAACAAGGAAACAGTAGGCGGAAAGTCTTTTAGATACCGACCAGGGCTGATAAGGTGTCTTGAAAGAAAAGGGGCACTCCAGCAGAGCGGCTTGACATAGTTAATGTTAATGTGTAAAGGGAATACAACAATTTTAATGGCAGTATATTCCCGCTGCATGAGGAGAAGCACGCTACTTGCCTGGACAGGATCCACAGTCATACCGAGTGAAAAAGCGCTCTCGTGCTAAAAGTGCGAAAATCTATCCGGCTAATGCTAATGTGGAGGACTGTGTCAGGCAATGATCGACACAGAAGTGAGAGGAAAATTTAAGTCAGGTTTTGCCACCTGGGCTGTAAATCTTATAGATCGCGTTATGAGTATTATAAATCGATATCTTCCGAAGTGCCAGACTTCAATTTCCAGCTGATTTGGCTAATTCTGACGAATAGGAGTGCGGGTTCCTTTGTTGAGGAAAAATAAGACTGGGGTTGGTCAGAACTTGTTATCGACCTCATCGAACCAGCGATGAGTGGCATCCCACAAGCTTGGAATAAGATGGCCGTTGGAATATAACCGAACAGTGTCATAACCAAATAAACAAGAACCCTTCGGAAAAACAATTAAACTTTTCGTGCTGATTTTGCACCTGCTGTGCAAGGCAGAAAGAGGTGGCGTGGCGTAAAGGCATAGAGAATTTGGTCTCGGCTTTGGCCTCAGTTGAGGCCTCCGATTTATCCGATTGTTGAGGGTCGCTGTTTGTAGGAGACACTGCAAAATGTGGCTAGGAACAAAAAACAGTGTTGCGGGTGCTGCGTAGCCTTAGAAATAATACGAAATCGACCACGAAATCACAGATTGTGTAAGATAAGAACAAAAACAGTTGGTTTATTATGGCATTTTTTCTTGCTCGTTTTGTCTCCTGTGAAGTGCAAGCTGCATGTCGCAGAGTTGCCACCGGCTACTGCGAGTGGCGTTTATCTGTAATCTACGATCTGTGACATGGCGTGACCGATGAGATTCGCCCAAGTGAGCTAGGCGTCCGGGAAAGCAGCTTCCCAAGGCTGTTTCTTTTTGAGATCTCGCAGCTTTCAGGCATTTGGCAATACAAGAGAAGGCCCTGGGAGGCTCTATTTGAAGCTAGGTGCCCTACTGCTGATGGTTATTCTGGTTGATCTGGTTAAGCATGCTCACCCCGAGATAAAAGCATTATCTAAATGAATTAATGGCAAAAACGTTTAGAGAAACTGCCGCGTATAAGCTACAAATAGACACCTTTTAGAAGAGGGAAAAAAAGATTACGCGACATGAGGCTGGAGAAAGAAGTCTTAATGCGCCGTGAACGAGCTCATACCAAACGGGAAATATCCAAGCTTCATAGGGGATAATTCTGTGAACAGATAATAACGGAGAGAATTACAAACGGCCTGGCGGAATGCGAGAAAGTTAAGAAAAATTTAGTGGCTTAATAGGTTCATCAAGATATTGTCTACTTTGGAGTGCTGGCAAGAATGACTTGAATAGATCGTCTGATCTGTAGTACATGGTGCACGTTGACAGTGAGATTTTTAGATGTGTAATTACGATAGGCATCAGGCATTAAAAGTATTTTCTCACTTAAGAAAGTTACGCCGGATCGTTCTGATAACGGGACGGCTGGGTTTGCGTTTAAATCATGAAGCAGCTGGTCTAGGACTTACGGCAGACCTAGCACTGAAGCCGAAGCTCAAAAGCTTTCTGTTTGTTGATAACTTGAATCTCAATGATGGATAATTGGCTGCGTTTTCCTATTGGCCTTTCCACACGCGGAAAAAGATTGCCGGTTAACTTTGAAACGCTTCTCGCTGTAACCTATGCAACTTAAGAATATGGGTATTATGTTTCTTTGCAAAGTTCATCTTTTTTGGTCCTCATCGATACTGATGGAGAGAGTAGTAACTACGTTTGGTTTTAATTTCGTCCTTTTCTGTCAAGCCGTTTGTGTCAGATATGCCTAACTAAAGAAGTATTGCTTTTTGTCCGGTTGTAATTTCGGAATGCTGACATTATAAGATGGTTAACCCTTATGCTTCGGATATTTTGGGTACACTGGGAAAACACGGTAAACTTGCAATGATGTTTTTAAGTGACGTGCATGCAAACTGATTAAAGAAACGCAGTCGTGACTCCAAAGTTTGCCATTAATGATCTGCCCACCAATTTGTCAAAAATGCTAGCCGCCCGCGTTGTTTGCAACCTGAGCAAGCACGGCATTGACAACCATCCAGCCCCTGGTGGACTTTACTCGCTTAATTGAATTTCAGTTAGATCATCGGCAACCAGTTAACCGGCAATTCTTCAACAGCGTAATTTCATGAGGCCACTGGGCAACATGCTTATATAAAGTTATATACAAAATCGTCCATTGATTTCGTAAAATTATTTCGAACGTGTTTTTGAATCAGTCAATCGGACACCACCTTGCAGTGCTCTCCACCGGAAGGGTTTGCCAACGAAGTTCCTAAACCTGCTGCGAGCATTGTACCCGTATACCTATGGCTGCGTGATGGTATACGGCGAACCACCAAGTTCATTCAAAACCACCGGTGCCGTTAGGCAAATGTGTCCCATATCTCCATTGCCGTTGAACCTCGTCACGGACGAGGTGATGGAAGATGCTTTGGGAGGTTTTCAGATTGTAGGAGTCGAAATAAAAATGGAGGGAAGTTATGTGACCTAGATTACGCGGACGAAGCTACGTGCCTGTTTGAGTCCGCGGGCCGTCTACAAAAAGCAGCACACAAACTCTAGAGATCCGTTGCTCGGTTTGGCATGTGCTTTGCATTTTCAAAGTGCAAAGAGCCGTTGCATGGCTGCACGAGAGCAGTGCTAACGTGGTGCTGAACGCATTGGGAATAACGATTGTGGACTGTTTCACTTAACTTTTAGAACGATGGTAGCTTGGCAGTGGAGGTGAACACGTGCATATCAAAGGCTCGAGTGGCGTACGCTGGACTGAAGCACTTGTGGCATCGGCGTGATGTGTCACTGAATTTGAAAGGCCGTGTGTACCGTTCCTCAGTGCGATCAGTTTTGTTGTGTTTGCGAGACATGGAACAGTCTTTTAGGTGCTTGCCAGCTACAGGTTTTTGCCTACCTGTGTTTACCTAGTATCGCTAGGATTAGGTGGATTGACCGGGTGAACAATGTAGAGATCAGCAATCTAGCCTTAAGTTCCGGCTCGGAGAACACCTTATCTTGGTGTGTGAATCTTAGTGGATAACTTTAGTTGGGCTACGTGTTGCATTTGGCAAAAACCCGTCTAGTGCAATGTGTCCTATTTTGGGTTCCTCCTAAGGAATGAGAGATGCCCTGTGGAGGCCAACAGATGACGTGGCAACGTGAGATGGGAAGCTATACAACGAACTTGGGTGTAGTATTTTCCTCGTGTCTTTGTGGTTGGAGTCCGAAAGTCTCGTTAATTAGCTGTCTGGAGATACTGAAAGATATGACAGTGAATTGTTAACGTTCGAGATCGTGTTGTCATTTTCTATCTGATCGGAATGGTCGAAGGAGTGCGTTTTTGACGTTAGACTTTGGTCTCTTTTGTTGGCCGCAACAGCATCTCACCATTTGCCGCCTCTGAAGGTCCACTGCGCGTACGTCTAGGATAGGGACTTTTTATAGGCATATGTAGTTCTGGGGAAAGGCAGCGTCCAGTGAGGCTTGCCTTGCTGTTTAACGCCCGACGACGAAGATGATGATGTTGAAGAAAGGATCTCAACAAACTGCAACTCTTGTCAAGTCGTCGCAAAAGCAAATCTAAATCTCACCAATCGGGAAAACAATGATTTTTGTAATGGCGGCAATGTTTTGGGCGTACACGGACTTGAACACGAGTTTAAGGTAAGGGATTAAAGGTGGACCTTTTACCAATGGTCCATAATTTTCCAGCATTTAGTCTCTCTCAGAAGATTTTTCGATCTTAGCTTTTTACAGCGAACGTCGGCCATGGCTGCAGGCCAGATTGCACTTGGGAAAGATTTAGCATAGACAAGAATAGAGTAGTTGCCAGCGATTGCAATGCACCTGGAACAAGGCGCCCATGTGCAGAGGCCACTAACAATTGAAGCTAGGAGTGCGACTGGCTTTAATCGGTCATCTACATTTAAAGCCTTGTGTAGCAGCTGGGTCCAAGTCTGCAGGCAGCCCGTGTCAGAGTCCTTTCTGGCCCGTTTCCAATTGTCAGGTATCCGTCAACCAGGTGGGAACACGAATGGATTTTCATTGACTGTGCGGTGCTCCAAGCAGTCGTAACTGAATGTGACGCTTTGAAAACTTTAATCATTAGGAGACCGCTGACGAACAGTGACCGAATTTTACTGAGATTATCAAGATAGATACGGGTGGTAAGATATGATCTTTTACGGATCCAGAACAGTAGATTCAATTTAGGAGGCACTACCGTAAATTCTGCTTCGAATAGTGTAACTTCATTCTTCGTTAAGAAATAGCAGGTAATGGTTGAAAAAGATGGCGAGTGGTCAGGTGTTTACGAAAGCTTTATTCCGTCGACTGGCCCGTGCAGTTGCGGCTGGACCTGGTTTTTGGTTTGTGAGATACCCGAAAGAAATGGTTGAAGAAAACGTGCTATTGCTACATGTCTTCACCCGACTGGTGTTCTCTACCATGTAGTGGTTCAATTTTTTCTTTTGCATTTGATTTTCCACCAATAATCGTTCTTCTTTCCTGGTAGGCATTGCCTTTGGGTTTCAACGCAAACGCTGATGCAGGTTCACAGGAAGAAGTGAGCTGACAAACTCAGTAGTAGTGTTACTATATATAATTCTCCAGTATCAAGAAGCTTGCTCAATTGCAAGATCATAATTTGCGCTCACTGGATGAGCAAACGACAGTGGCAGGATTACTGGGATGACAGGCATACCAAGGGGATTCAGCTCACATATAAGTTGCTTGGGCTAAGGCAAAACTACCGCAGCGACACGTGACGAGCCTTAATTGTCTGGATATTGAACTTTGTTGGTTCCACCTCGAAAGTAACGATATTAAATGGATGGAACCTAGGCTGAGAATAAATCATGAATAAAGAAATATACTGCAGTGAAAACGCTTCAAAAACTGATAATAAAATAGAGATCAGATGTAAGCAAGCACAAAATAGCAAGAGCAACGGAGTTAAATACATGCACCGTCGGCCTCAAATTTGGGATAGTTCAGTTCAGTTCATTTCAGCTTGCACAGAAGGAACCGCGATGTTAAATGAACATCCAGGTCGGTATATTGTCGGCGAGGTTTCTTTGGCTTTCAACCCTGCGCGGAATTTGATGTTCCTTCTTTTCTGAAAGGTGGAGATTTTGGTGTGGTGTCATGCTCATACCCATATGCACAGGAAACAGTTGTATGCAAAAAAGGGGGGAAATAAGACTGATCCCTCCGACTGCAGTCACGTTCCCAAATCCGAGGAAACTGTTCACCGTTACGGATCTAGAATCCGTTCAAAAGATCGCATCAACCAGGAGCGAACAGCAATATAAGATAACATATTTCAGAGGAGCAGAAGTGGTTCGCGAAAACCTAGCTGTCAGTTCTGCCCTAAATTGACCCAACTGTAGCTTCAGACTATTTTCCTTCGGGCCACACGTACGAAGGGGCCAAAAAATATCGCGGGTTCCGATCCCTTTGAGGCCCCTTAAAAACTTTGGTTTGTGTCAAGTCTCCTCTGCTCCGTCTACCTTCCATCGAGTAGGGGCTCAGTTCCCGGAGACTTGGTACTTGACTCTTTCCCCAATATCCACCCTTCATTCTCGTTGCCAGACTTCGCATCTTCTCTACACAATCCATATCCTTTGGGTAGTATGGGACCCAGATTATGCACAGTACTCGAGGAGAGGAGATACGGGCAATTCGTTCAAGGGCACATACAGCTCGTTGTTTCGCATGATATTGTTGCACGAAGTCTGTTCAGTACTCCTGTAGCCCTGCTGGCGCAACCTGGAACCGCCGCCGAAACAGGGCTGCACCTTGACATGGAGTGACGGCTTACGTGCCTCCATGATGCAACGAGCGATACAGGATGAAGTATCTCAAGCCGAAGATCCAATTATGCCTGGGAGGTCATTGAGCAGAGACCACACAAAGTAGCCTCCTGAGCCCCCCAAACGAGGGTTGATCTGAATTAGCAGCTCGGTCGGAAAAACGGGTGGAAGAATAATTGATCCAGGTGGATGGGCTTCCATTTAGCTATCCCCTCTGCCTTGCAAGCAGGTTCCTGTTAGAGCCAAAGGCATTGGTTGAGAACCCCGATCGTTCTTCTGTTTAGCGGCTGGACTCCCTAGCAGCACTGGTTCATCAATTTCCATGAGTTACACGCTCATAAATAACTCCATATTGCATCAGTCACTAAGCAGAATAATCAGGACCGTGTTGCCAGACGCATCAAGCGTGGTGGATAGTGATAAGTATACTACTACTAAGAGTTCCCTCCCCTTATTCAACCTGCCTCGTCTGTCTGCAACCCAATTTCTTTTCCCCTTCTGCCTACCAGCAGTGTCCCCACTGACAACACACCCGATACCCGCAACAGTTTTTGTCAAGCAGTGTGATGGGTGTTCTCCAGTCTGCTAGCTCCTATTTCCTCAAACCTCTTCAGCCTCTGAATCTCGGCTCTTTCAATGTGTACGTTTAAATACAGGTTGGCCAGCAGGCATGTTTGACGCTCACAGTGGACTTACTTTTCATTATTGCCTGCTGCGCCAGTGAAACATGAATTCAGGATTCCAGTAGAGTAATTCAACTGACTGCTCTTAATAGCCGTTCAAGGTATCACTTGCACACTCCGGGAGACAGAACAGCTCAATCTGGTTTTAAGCTTGAGGTAGAAATAATTTTAGGTTCAACGGCTGATGCGTTCCTTTTAGGTCTGAGCTCGGTTAACAGCGGTTTGTGCACCGCAAGTTGCAGGGATCAGCCGGCTTTCAGAAGGATAGCAGTGTTAAGCACAGTTCGTTTGTCATCTCAGCAAAGGCCGCAAACACCTGTACCATTAGCTGGAGAGTTTTATGACAAACTCGACACTCTTGTTTGGAAGATCAAAAGCTTTGATATTGTAGTGGTAGCAGGTGTTTTTAGCGCATAATTTAGAAAACTGAGTGTTTTGGCAGCCTGTTTGGTTCGGCGGTGCGAGTGGCCAGCTTGAAGGATGGATAATTGGGAAAGAGTTCTGCACTTTTTTTCGAACAATAACTTATTCCTGTCTAGCACGAACTTTTAACGCATCTCGCGTTGTACAGCACCATCGAACACTAACTCAACAGGCAGTTTGGTTCATATCCACCGCATTGCAATTAGCTGTCTTTGGTGGTATTCTATCTAAAACTGTAGGTCCTGCATGATCACGTCCGCGGGATGTGATCATGGGTTATTTTTAATGGTATTTCTGCCGCAGCTCAGTGTCAATCAGCGTGGGCTAAAAGCCCCGTTGGCTGTCTGACGCCTGTCTGATTCGGCTTTTCGCAACAGATATGAACACAGAATATCCGATGAAATAAGAAATTCGATGACCAGCAATGTGGTTGAGAGCTAGATACAAATGAATTGAATGATGCCTTGGCACACGATTTTTCCCGTGGTCCTAGACCTAGCCTTCATCAAAGACACAGGACCTCGCATGGTTCGCTGAGTTAAATGGGACAGAAACTCCAGCTCCATATCTGGAAGGAGATGAATAAGATGTGTTGGCAATTGCGGCGTCAGTTGCGGGTAAGCATTAAGAATGACCACAAAACCGGGTGGGTTGGGGGAACCGAAGAGATGAAGGTAGTGGCCGCTCACGCCAATAGTCAAACATTGTTTAGGCTTAGGCGTGCAGCTTCAATTAAAAGAAAGCCACAGGAACAACTATGAAAGCCGGTGAGTTAAGATACTCCAAGAGCAGAATGTGGCAGCCGCCTCATTTAATGGTCAAAGAATATTTAAGTTTATGCGCGACGACGTTTATTGAGGTCGCGTGCAATAGAAATTTCGGACTCATTCTTGATAGACAAGAATTAATTTACCACTGGGATTATCACATCGAACATCATTTTAACTATTATAATTTCAGTATAGTTTATCCCATGTCAGCATCTGAGAATACCCGGGAATATTCAAATCCCGAATAAGGGAAAGGAGGCGGTCCCGACAGACGTTTCTAGTTATATTTAAGTAGGTTGGAAAAGCTCTGATAAAGTCGCTAACCTCCTTGCCTCATGTTATTTGCAACGTAGAGCGCAATCCGTTATCGTAGACTGAGACACTGATGGTACCGTCATTCAATAAGGGCACCCCGCGTGTAGGTAATGGTGCGTCACTTGACAACAATTACGCAGAGTGACATCCACGAACTGCAAGCGGATTTCTTCAAAGTCGTGGTTGTATCGACGAGTAAATGTTCTCGCAAGGGGTGCCCAAAATTAGAGTTGCTGCACAAATTCGTCATGGACGAAGTGATGCAAGTTGATTCAATAGAATTTCAGGGTGTGAGCAAGAAAGAAAGTGCACAGAAGCTGCATGAAAAAAACAAACGACTGACTCATTTTGCCGGTACAAATTAGCGGACCATACACGAAGTGCACTAAACAGATTGCTGATTCATGTAGCCAAACTTGAATGACTTCCTCCGAATCTCTTGTTTTGTCAAACGTGAACGGCCAGGCGCGGTCGCCATTTGCGCGTTGCCCACACACGCCCTCGTAAAAAATACACTCAACCTCCCGCCGCTCCGACTATCTTCTCGTTGTACCGGTCGAGTGTCAGGGTTGCCAGTATCGCAATCGTGCGAAGCCGAGTAAGAGTGACGCACAGGTAGTCGCAAAGGTTAAAGGTGAGCAAACGTAGTGCAAGGTCCGCGTTAAGACGAACGGTCCTGCAAATTCGTAAGCCCGACGTGACTGACTGGTCACCTGAGTCTCTATTCTTTTTTCTGACGCCTTGTTTTCCATTTTCACGGGCACATTTTGCCGTTAATTTCTTTGTGGATTTCTATTATGCTCATTTTTACTGGCTGCTGGTTTCTATCGATAGCATGCAGCACGTTGCGTTCACGTCATTTACTTTTCCAAATACGGTGCCATGTTCACCAAACAAAAATCATCGCCGGAACCACAGCAGGAACGCTAACTCTTCACACGCCCTCGTTCATGCCGTCCGATCCTCAACTCCGGTTTACTTTGGTTGAACTGGATTTCAAAAATTACAGGATAACTATTGACGTCAGTCGTTTTAGAATGTTCGCTGGCCGTCTTCCTCCAGATGTAACCCTTCAGGTTAGGGACGTCATTGTATCTTCGCGCAGTTACGACGCATCGAAAGAAGCGTCCATAATTCGGACTGACTCCGCTGAAGATAAGCGCATCCGACAGCTGCTTCAAGGGATCGAGCTCGGGAACAAGAAGCCTCCGGAGCCACTGCGGGAAATGCGGCGTCTCAGGGGCGCACCGTTCGGCGACGACCAGATGTTGAGAGAACTGTGGCTTCAAC
>LUCM01005383.1:2623-17530 GCA_008360955.1 Fasciolopsis buskii
CTCCGCACCTGGTGTTAGAAACCCACTTCTAAACTCTCTGAAATGCGGATTCCACTACAATTTTCTCAGTTCCGAAGACATCTATTAGATCCAACTTCTTTATTGTTAAATATTCTTCAATATAGAACAACCCCCCTCCAAGTTGCGCATTCTATCACCATTATCTATTGCAGTTGAGGACGGATTACGCAAAGTATTTGCTGTACCCTTTCTCACTAATCTGTACCACTCTTACTCACCTGAGAATCGAGTGTATGAAACCGGATTGGGCTTCTGAAATCACATTGATATCACCAGTTTCTTTATTGCGGAAAAGAAAGTAAGTCGCCTTACTCACATTATCATCCGGACTACGGAAACTACGAAAACATCTTGACCTCTGCTTCCCATTCCTCATCGATTTTTCCCCCTCGATTTTAGACAATTTAGACTCCCATTCTTCTCCATCATTTTAGTACTAATTTCCGCTTCTTTGGTTCTTCCCGTCACTTCTGTTCCATCCTGGTATCATTTTTGTCATTTCTATGAAAAAAAATCATATATCAAATTACTTTCGTCTCTCTCACTCCCAAATATATACCGAGCTCTGAACCCAGCGCATGCCACCTATTTACTTGCAGTCCTACGTCGGGTACACCTCGCTGTTTCTTCTGCCTGCAAAAACGATACCTATCGCTCAATATTCAATATTTATATCTACAGCAGTTTTCGCCGTCCCTGCTACCAAATACCGATTCATTATCATTTACTCATATCGTAGACGACCCATACACTAGATCGGCCAGACCATCTATTTATACCCACGCCAAAATAAAAACGTCAGATTGCTCACATAATCGGAAACAGACCGCTGCTCCTGGCAACCGTTCTCTGCACGCGTCCACCAGACATCGCCTCATTTGATTTCAGTTCCCCTTTGTATTTTCTAACCCCTACTCCATCACTGGACTTAGCTGAGATTCATGAAATCAAAATTGCTCAAAGCAAACCTCATGGATTAGTTATGCGAATACACAGTTTCTATCCCGTCTCGGCCGCCGTCTTCCTCGCCCAACGGACTGGGCTTACGAATTTTTCGCGTTTTATACTACTAGGGCCCTTTCAGTATACAGCTCAGCAGACAACGCATTCCGCGATAAACTGCCTCCGAATTTTTTGGTCCTGTATTTATTGCGTTTCTTCTTGCTACGTGGTATCATTTCGACCAAATCCAATTCACGTTTATTCTCAACATTCAGAGAACTTTCCATCCTAAGGAGCATTCTGGTTTCATTATCCGTCCAGTACGGCTTTCTCTGTGTAAATGGCGGCCTGCGCTGTTTCTTTCTCTCCACCGAAAACGGATCTATTTTAAATGTCACTGGCCGTTTTTCTTTCTACTCTTTTTCTCTTCCACTCTCGTGGGTAATCTCTACATCAGTTCCTGGCATGTGGTGGCATTTTTGAAGAATGGCGAATGGTGATTATTTCGCCGCCTCTATGACAACTGATGACAATACTTTTTTACCGGACATTCCGCCAGTCACCGCTGCTCCCCCCCAAGATTCTCTTTTCACCCAAGTGATGTTAAACCACTACTGTCGAAGGTGAGACCGTCTTTCCGCGTTGGACCAGACAACCTTCCCCCAGCCCTCTTCAAATTTGGGGGTGCAGACATCCCTATACTTTTGTCGAACCTATTTAATCTTTCCCTAAATTGTGGCACTTCCCCTCACCAATGGAAAACTTCTGTCATTGTCCCAGTTCACAAAAACTTCAAAGCAGGAGCCATCTAATTACAGGCCCATCAGTCACACCCCACTTGCCTCTCGCATCATGGAAAGAATAATAAAAAGTAAGCTAACAACTTACTTATTAGATCATGACCTCATCAACGCCGGTCAACATGGTTTCCTTCTAAATAAATCATGTTCTACGTGCATGACGGATTTCCTAAACGTGGTGACGAAAGCTGCCAACGACGGAAAGTCGGTGATTGTGATTTTCTTGGATATGGCAAAGGCTTTTGATCGCGTATCCCATCGCAAGCTCCTCATGAAAGTCAAGGGCTACGGTACAAACCCCTTCTTCTGACTTGGTTCTCCTCCTATTTGGCCTCTAGAATGCAAGTATGAATGTAAATGGGACCCTATCCAAGCCTCGTCCGAATACTGGTGGGATCACCCAAGGAAGCGTGCTAGGTCCACTATTGATTCTGCTGTACATCAACGATATTTTTCACATCGTTAGGCATGGTATTCTTTTTCTTTTCGCAGACGACATAAAAATTGTATACACGTGTCCCCCTCGTGACCTCAACAACATCATAGATAATGTAAAAAATGATCTACTATCGCTTGATTCATGGTGCGCAGCTTGGTCAGTGAAATTCTCAGCCCACAAAAGCAGCACGCTCGCATACAAATGCCACCTTCCTGCAAGAATCTTTGAGGTTAACCAAGAAGTCATTCCTTCCCCTCACACTGTCAGAGACCTGGGTTTGCATTATTCCAGCACATTCAACTTCTCAGAACATACCCTGATACAAGTTGCAAAAGCTAAGAGACTACTTGAGTTGGTATAGAGAACTTTTAGAAACCAGGAAAGCAAGTTGTTACTATATAAAACACACGTTAGACGAATCCTGGACTACTGCTCCATCGTGTGTTCCAAAATGCGGCAGAGGGACAGACTCGAGATTGAGAATGTTCAACGAACATTTACAAAACGACTTCTGGGCTACTCTCCCTCGCTAGACTACATGGAACGTTGCATAAAACTACACCTTGATCCTTTATGGCTGCGTCGAGTTCACATCAACCTCTCCTTTTTCACAGGATTATTGGTAAAAATGTGTGCATCTCTGCACCCCAAGTAAGAAATAACTTTCCCTTTGCCTTGCGTCGAGCTGAGCTCTTGGTGTCAGTTCCCATGGCAAGAACAGCATTTAGGAAAAACTTCATCATCAAATATTCCTCCCTGTGGAATAAACTACCCCTTCATGTAAGAATGATCTATCCTGCCTCCGTCACCTTTAAAAACGAAATTAGTAAGGCAATAACCATACAAAACTTGCTAAACATGCACGATCCTAACACTCCAATAAAAAGAGCTTATGAATCTGGCCTAGGGTATTGACTGAATATAACGCTGGAAGGCTTACCTCAACCCACTCAACAAGGTCTAGCCATTTTTTATTCCCAGCAGTCTCCGCAAGTACAAATCATTGTAGGTACAGAAAGATAACTCTGTCAATGAAACAGGCCGATGCAATTTCTCACCTGACTTTCCATCTCGTTTGGTGCGCATGTAGCAGGGTATATAAAAAGACATACATCACATTCTCACTTACTCTCAAACTAATATTTAATGTCCCTATCTAAGCCCTTTCTTCTGCCTGCACTTAACAATTAGACCATTCTAAGCAAGAAATTCGGCATAACCTGATACCTTATTCTGCATAACATTTATCACGTCTCGTTAATTGCTTTGCACGCACCATAACCCTTAGCTGGAACACCTCCAGACTGCTATCTCTCCCTTTTTCCGTTCCAGCTATGTGCGTTTGCACTCGTGTCTCGCCAGGAGGCTACCGATCAGTTTCTGGCCCCACCCTCGCACGTCTCAACACACTGTGAAAACAAGCTTACCCAAGGCTTAGATCAACTATCCCCAGAACGGATAAATGCGATCTGCTCCACAGGGAAGTGGAGATTGCTTCTAACCCTCATGAATCACCTACGTTGCAAGTCTGCCAGAGTGTCGAGGCCACATAACGCGATGCACAAATCCTGTGACTCTTTGAGCGGACAAGTCCTCCCGATTGCACAGATTTACTGCTGGAACTGCCCGCTCGTGTTCAACATGCCCACCACGTTGACATCAAATTGCCACGAAGGCACTCACACTTAGATCCCTGTTCAAGATGCCACTACCGGCGTCTACTGGGAAAATCACCCCAATCGTCGTCTCGGCAATCGCGGCTATCAGCGTACCAGCAACCCCTATCAGCTAAGCCTACAAACGCAAACAAAGGAGCAAAGAAACCCGTTTTTGTTCCACACTGGCTTACCAGCGTTAAATATATATTATTCAAGCATATCACATCAATCCTCACTCCCCGATGCCGACGACATTTCCATTATTCATGTTCTTCGTCCTTCCGCATTTTCAAAAGGCTTTTGACTATTTTCTTGGCTGCAGGATCCATGGTGTCTACAAGCCATTGATACTCTTGCCGCCAGCTGTTTTTGGTCTGTTTTGACAAGTTTTTGCCTTGCACTCAAGGTCTTTGGAGACTTTCTTTATGACATTTCCAACATTCATGTCCATTTTATAGACCCGTTAAATCGGAATACTGCAGACACCTCCATGCCTGCCTCCAAGGTCCAGTTGAACTTCGCACCTGCGATACGCATCGTTGGTGCGTATAAACACTTTGTTCCTCTTGACATGCCAGTTTCGCTATTTCTTCTCATTTCGTACCAAACTCTTTATCTGCTTGTTCATTGTAATTTGCAATACCCCTGTAACATTTGATCATGCAACCAAGCATGCCTCTCGAACTTTCCGAGAAATATACGAATATTATTAAAAGTGCACTCAATATTCAAGTTCCAGTTCCAGTTAGATTAAAGGACTATACGGCGAGATGCCTAATCGTCCAGGTTCTTGCACCGAGAGCTCCGCGGATCAGTTGATGCTAAGAAACGGGATTGGCTGACTTCCACCAGGGTACTTTTGTTTGGCCACCTTTACGGATCAAAGACAAAAAATTCATTTCATGTTTTGTAGGAATTCCATAATTATTATACGCATTTTTCTTACCTCAACTCCATCTTTCTTGTCCCAGGTTAATTCCGTCGCTGTGTTTGGGGGATAAGCGAAGTCAATATTATTGAATTTTTCCCCATTGCCGGGCAACTCCGGGCTGATGCAAGCACTGTTGCTTAGCGCGGATAGACACCGGAGTTCCGTGGCGTCACTCACAAGGCCTGTAATTGCACAGCCCTTTACTGTGGCCTCGTATGTTAATCTGTATTTGGTATCCTCTCCCGTAGTTTGATGCAATGTGTTCAAGTGCCATCAATCGAGGAAGCCTTGTTCCGCGGAACCCAAGGAGCACATTTCAGGGGGCATTCGAAGCCCGACAGATTGAAAACACTACGGTGAGAGCGTTGCTGCCCCCATTAGCTCCATTTGCCGAAGCATTTATGAACAACGGATCTTGTTCCTGGTCACCATGTGGGGCCAAATGCACGCAAGCCACGTTGACCGGACTAGAGGGAACTAACAGCGTGATTGCACATACTTGGGCGTTCGAAGGGCATACTTTGATCCGAGATCCAACACGTCTTCACCATTCTCGAACGAAGATAGCTACTCTGCCCCCTTGACACACGTTTTTTCTGTCTTGGTGATACACTTTAATTGTCTGTCGTGCGGTCCCGGACGCGAGATATACTTTCTCCAACCACGCTTTGGCGATGTGGAATATAGAAGCCTTCTGCTCAGCAATAGCCGCAGCTGGCTCAGATCACTTACTTCTGGTACTGCATACACTAGCATAAACCACTGTTAACCTGCTTTTTCGGCTCAATATGCTACTCCTACCTAATATGACCTGGCCCTTGGGCGCTATGCTCGAAGAATTGCTGTTTTTTTGCTGTAGGGGGCGCGGCGGCCTAGGACTACAACCCATTGGTTTCCCTCCATTCGTAGTTGTTAAGCCGCAGTCATCACGGTCCAGTTCTCGCCCGGCCTTTGGTTCTAAAATGAGCGGACTCTCTTTGTTTTGGATGGGCAATCTACGTTCCTATGGGTGCTTCCAGCTCCATTTCCAGCTAAATTACAGGACTATACGGCAAGATGCCTGATCGTTCAGGTTCTTGCACCGAGAGCTCCGTGGATCAGTTGATGCTTCCAAAACAGGATAATGGATGCCCTTCAAAGTTATTAAGGTAAAAGTGCGAACATTGTGTGACTCCAAATCTTATTCCTGTCCCCTTCAAGGGTGAAAATTATTGCGATGCTTTTCTCTCAAGTCACAAACTATCCTCTACTAACTCAGACAGCTATACACTGTCCAGTCTCCTTTTGAATTCGTGCACTGATCCCAACTCGACCACTTCCTCCGGTAGCTTATTCCAGACAGTCACCACTCGTATGTGAAATGATTAGCTGCTCAACCCGGCAATCGCATCCTCCGGCGCAATCGTTTTCCCTTCCCTCTTAGCGCTTTGTTCCCTTTATCTGGAATTTGGTTCCATGGTGAGGCCGAATCTCGGCCAGGCCCTTAAAGATCTTTTAGTCCTGTATTAAGCTTTCTCTTTCCCCACCTCTTTCCAGAGAGTACAGCACAAGGGACCTCGGCCTCTGCTGTTATTCCGTGGGCCTCAAATACCTAGACCAGCATATGAAAACACGCTAAACATGTTCCACCATTTTTCTATCTCTTACGAAATACTGCTTCCACGCCTGGATACATTATTCCAAAAGCAATCGTCAAATGCCTTGAACAGCGACAGAAGAACATTAGTCCTCCTAGATACTACGATCTTCCTAAGTTAGTACAGAGGGAGCCTTGTCTTCTTGATGGCCTTCTGACACTGCAGAATAAGTTTGCAGTTCGCACTCCCTATTACCCCAAGGTTCCCTGCTTGCTGCATTTGTTCCAAAGCCCAGGTGGACCCGCTTGTTCAGGATATTTGCTTTTTCTTTCATGAGCGGCTGGCGCTCGCTGCAGTCTCACCGACCACTGGTAAACTTTGTAATAACAACGATATTAATAATAATTTATATCTTGGACAGTGCCAAGAACATGCAGTGCATATGACCAAGACGTGCGACGATAGTGAGAAAACAGAAATATATATGTAAAATATAAGCACTCAGGTGCAAACGTTCGTGGGCCTATACAATGAACAATAAATTGTAACTCAGGTCATATGTTTGGTAGGAGCACAAACAGTAACGAATTTCTACGCTCGATATTTCAGTACAACAGGGACTTCCTGTCCGCAGCGCTCGGCGTAACTGCAGCGCTTCTCGTAGGCCGCCACATACACGAGAAATACCGAATTGGACACCAGAAAGTGCCTAAGGATGATAAGTTCTCTGACTGTTGAGAATAAACGTGAATTGGATTTGGTCGAAAGGATACCACGTAGCAAGAAGAAACGCAATAAATACAGGACCAAAAAATTCGGAGGCAGTTTATCGCGGAATGCGTTGTCTGCTGAGCTGTATACTGAAAGGGCCCTAGTAGTATAAAACGCGAAAAATTCGTAAGCCCAGTCCGTTGGGCGAGGAAGACGGCGGCCGAGACGGGATAGAAACTGTGTATTCGCATAACTAATCCATGAGGTTTGCTTTGAGCAATTTTGATTTCATGAATCTCAGCTAAGTCCAGTGATGGAGTAGGGGTTAGAAAATACAAAGGGGAACTGAAATCAAATGAGGCGATGTCTGGTGGACGCGTGCAGAGAACGGTTGCCAGGAGCAGCGGTCTGTTTCCGATTATGTGAGCAATCTGACGTTTTTATTTTGGCGTGGGTATAAATAGATGGTCTGGCCGATCTAGTGTATGGGTCGTCTACGATATGAGTAAATGATAATGAATCGGTATTTGGTAGCAGGGACGGCGAAAACTGCTGTAGATATAAATATTGAATATTGAGCGATAGGTATCGTTTTTGCAGGCAGAAGAAACAGCGAGGTGTACCCGACGTAGGACTGCAAGTAAATAGGTGGCATGCGCTGGGTTCAGAGCTCGGTATATATTTGGGAGTGAGAGAGACGAAAGTAATTTGATATATGATTTTTTTTCATAGAAATGACAAAAATGATACCAGGATGGAATAGAAGTGACGGGAAGAACCAAAGAAGCGGAAATTAGTACTAAAATGATGGAGAAGAATGGGGTTCTAAATTGTCTAAAATCGAGGGTGAAAAATCGATGAGGAATGGGAAGCAGAGGTCAAGATGTTTTCGTAGTTTCCGTAGTCCGGATGGTAATGTGAGTAAGGCGACTTACTTTCTTTTCCGCAATAAAGAAACTGGTGACATCAATGTGATTTCAGAAGCCCAATCCGGTTTCATACACTCGATTCTCAGGTGAGTAAGAGTGGTACAGATTAGTGAGAAAGGGTACAGCAAATACTTTGCGTAATCCGTCCTCAACTGCAATAGATAATGGTGTTAGAATGCGCAACTTGGAGGGGGGTTGTTCTATATTGAAGAATATAAATATGATCCTTTGTGGTTACATTCAGTCTCATAGGAGGCGCCGATGCAGTGCATGTCTATGCGTTGTGTTGTTTTCTTGTCAAATTTTGCGACCTGTGTCATCGGCTTTTGGTCTACATTGCCCTTCGGGTTTTCATTCCGTGGCTTGCGGCACCATTCCAAGTAGATCCAGTAGTCACAAAGCAAGAAGATGCTTCACTATAATGGACACGGAGCGTTCGCAAGGCTGTGGGGCTAGAAAGCAAACCGCACCATTCTTAAACCAGAAACACTGCTCGCCGTCCAACAGAATTTTTCCCGTGGAATCCCCGACAGCTGAAGGATGGCTGAATGTGTGCCAGTATACAAGGGAGGGCAATGGGATGACGGAGGCAACTGTCGTCCAGTATCAATTCTGCTGCTGGTGTCAGTGTCAATGGAACTTTGTATCCAAGATGAAGTCAGTAGGAACCTAACCAGATGCGAGTAATCTATCCAAAATCATCACGGTTTGTCAGTTGCAGATCGTGTCTGACGAACTTATAATCATTCCTGGACGACAAACCCCAAAGAAAGAAGAAGAGGATCCAGTCGGATTGTGCTACCTGGATTTCCAGAAGGCCGCCAACTCCGTCAATCACAGGGTGACGTGGCCCAAGGTGGGCTCCCCAAATATAGCGCGAAATGGATTGTAGACTCCCCTCACGGCCAAAGATGCTAAGTGAAAGCAGATGGGGTGCGATCCTCACCGGCAGTTGCTCGTAGCGGGGGGCCTCTAGGTTTTTTGGACCACTGCTTTTTCTAGTATTCGTCAAAGAGTTCGGGAAGGCCACCGAATCTCCCAGTTATTTATTGCTTGGAGAAATATAACTTTTAGGTGATCCCACGTGCAATCTATTGCAGGGGGGTCTCGATTCCATAGGCTTCTTGTCACCTATGTGGAAGATTTTACGGAATATCGGAAATTGCAAGAGTCTGGCAGCCCAGGGAGGAACAACCGTAAAATACCTCAGTCACGATGCCCAGCAGTAAATTCGTAATACGAAAGAAATGAAGGATCTGAGTGGTTGTCATCCATGAATCTTTCAGGCCGTCGACCCAATATATGGCTGCGGAAGATAGGGTTAATGGACATTGAGGTCCGGGCGTACCAGCGTAGTAATACCCTCGTACAGAGGAATGGTATGTTTCCATTTAAAACAAGCAGATCAACCCTTCGCCATGGGCTGATCCTCGGAAACGTCCAAGGGCCCCTGCAGGAAGGACACCAAGACTGAAGGAGGCAACCTATCAGGAGAGGCTGCAGTCGTTGGATTTGCATTCCCTACATCGTATACAGAGACGCCCCCGCTACTAAAAAGCGAAATGACTGTTCTTTTTGTCTTTTAGATTTTACCTCCTTTATCAATAAAATAACAAGTTGCGTCATTTATCAGTGAGAGGGCCCGGCCGCAGGGCGCTGTCAAATTGGGAAGTTGACCGCTAGTGGGAGGGCTCAAACCAGCGGCATATAAGGGTTTAACATGAAGCTAAAACAACACAGAGCCCTGACAAAAATCACGTGAACATTCCTGTTACAGAGAATTTTCAGCGCATGCAGCAAACCGCCGGCCCAAGTAGCAAGGGAAAAATCAAAGGCACACTAACCGTCCCCAAATAGGCCACTCTGACTTTGACTGAAATACTGCTCCTACGAGCGAAAAGTTCGCCCATAATGAGAGGCGAGTGCTTTAATTGGTCGGAAAGATCCAGATTTTTCAGTTACACACACCAGAGAACTAGTCTGTTTGTTTTCCGCAGAAAAATGTTTCAGCTTTTCCATACTAGCCGTGTGTGTAGGCCATCGAAGCAGCTTTGGCGTCAAAGTAACCTATCGGGAAAAATGTTTTTAAATACATAACTAAGGGAACATGCAAAACGAAGAAACATTCTTCATTAATCCTTGCGAATGACGCCCAGTCTATCAAAATACCCCGTTAATCGCGGTTGGTAATGAAGGCGGTCATATACGCGACAGGTTATACATACCACATTCTAGGGCACATGGCCGTCCCTGCGTTATAAAATGCTTAGACGAGAACACTTTGTGCGCTATTCCGTCCAGGAAAACGTATCCCATTTTCCACAAACCGCTGCCTCCTTCTGACGTGAGTTCTTCGATTGTCCCGACTGTCCATACAGTCGAATTAATGCGATGCAGCCGCATTCAATTGAGTTAGTGTTATTATCAGAGGAATAGGGCTGGGTATTATAACTGGTCTTTCATTCTTGGAGTTTACAGATAATTGCAACCCGAGCTATTATTGTGTGTTGTTACTTTTCGTGCTACTGCATTTTTCACCAATATTAACCATACACAACCACAGTATTGCTTTGGCTTTTGCGGGCGGTTCAGTGACAACAACCAGAAGATTCGAGTGTTAGCCACCGTTGCTTCGGTCTTCTTTTAAGATTTACGTGGTCATAGAATTCCTAATCGACCGTAAGGTTGCAGTCGTCCGCGTTCATCGTTGGAAAGTGCCAGAAACTTGCGGTGGCACGCGAAGTCAAGTGTCGATTAGTGTACCGTCACCTTGTATCTCCAAAATGTATGACTTTCTGGTACATAAAATATATGGTAAGACGGTAGCACTAAGTAATCTTCAAACAGAGCTGCACCCTGAAGCCAAGGCGTAAGCGAAGATGCTTAAGGAACCCAAAATTCAGTCTCGGGGTGCAACTCTTTCTTTCAACGGACGAGAAAAAGGCACCGTGAAAGTTCGACCAATAATTTTCGCTAACTGACTCCCGCGAATTCCGAAAGTAACGCCTATCCCCAAAAATTCATGCGCATAACTGCTAACCGGGTTTTTCTCCGGCATTTTCCAAAGCCCGCCCCACACTAACCTACTGGATTGCCAGTCCCGCCTTTACAAGGTAACAGTTTTGCCACCTAACACTGTCCCACGCCACTGATACCACATGCCCCACACTGGCATCCTCTAACAACCGGCTCCTCAACTCCCAAGTTTCTTCTGTCACCTTGGTCTTCATTCCACAAATCCCTTAACAAAGACAGTCCCTCGCCGGCCAGTATTCCTAACTCTACTGAACTTATTCCCTTATCAAAGCTATGCACTATTCGAACCCCTAATGTGTCGTTTGATTATTTGACCCCATCGAAACCACCTCTTGGATATCACGTGGACTTAAATGTTCCAGTGAATTTTCCCTACTGCTCTTGAACTCCCCGTCACTGACTGATAAGGTAAGGGAGCTGAGGCTGTCAGCACCTAAAAACTCTTACGATATTATTTTGGTAACAGAGACTTGGCTAACAGACCACAGTTCCACTCCGTCTTTTTCACTGGTGGATTATAGTCCCTTCCAAACCAATAGATCAAATCGTAGAGTAGGTGGTTGCCTAGCCTACGTGAAGCAACCACACAAAGCTTCCGTTCTCCATCACCCATTTCTTGATACTATCCCTGAGACCATTTGGCTTCCGGTAAAATTACCCGGCCTGCCAATCCACATAGGATGTGTATACCGACCACCAAACTCCAATAGTTCTGATATTTCTCGTCTAACCCAAGCCTTCATTCATCATTCTGGTCTCCCCCAGCCGTAAGATGATTGTAGGGGACTTCTATGCTCCTAAAATTTGTTGGTCCCCTGTATCCGCTCCACCTACCCTACTCATTTTTGTTTCTGAAACACACGCTGAAGGATGGACTCAGCATGTGACTACGCCCAAAAGGTTCCATAATATCTTAGACCTAGCTTTTACGCATAGCACTCCTAATGTTAAGGCTTCAGTGTTAAAGCCTTTTCTTGGGAGTGACCAAAAAATGGTCACGTGCAGCTTCCCACTCGTTAACAAACATTCCTCACCTATGTGTACCCACCATGCTGCCTCTTCCAATATGTGGACTCGCTGGGACAAAATTCCTGACGCTCTGCGAACCCTTGACTGATCCAGCTTCCTCTTATCGTCTGACCCGCAGAGCGGCAGACGACCTTTACGCAAAACTTCTTACTATTATTTGTCTGTCCACTCCGACCACTCAACATAAACCCAAAAAGCTTAGTATGGTTTGTTAGCTCCAGGTGAAACTTTTGGAGGCTCAGCGTTTCTTCAACAAAACGGGAGAATTTCCTCTCCTAATGCAAGTCAACCGTTTGCAACAAGAACTTCTTATGGAGTCCGAACTAAGGTTCGAAAGGCAGGAAATGTTGCCTCTTGGTTCGCCTAACTCAATTTTGAAGACTTATTAGATTTTTAAAGCTCACCAGCAACCCAACTCGTCGCTCGTTACGAAATTCATCATATTCAACAGCTTACGCATAGGTTACCCTGTGGACATCGCAGCAGTTTTTAGTACATGTTCCTGTTCTACTCACAATAGTGACAATCTACGGCTGTCTGAAATCAACCCCATGCTAACTTCGGGTGGGTTATCCTTCATTCCCTTTGACGTTGCTGACATCATGACTGATGGACAATGACAAGTCATCCCACAGACCTGGCCATGATGGCATCCCACCAGTCCTATTTCGCACCGCTGGTCCACATCTTCCACTGCTCCTTCTAAATCTGTTATCGCTCTCCATGTCCGGCGCTACATTTCCGTCACAATGGAAAACATCCATTATTGTTCCACATCACAAAAAGGGTTCCATGCATGAACCTGAAAACTTTCGCCCCATTAACCACACTCCAGTCCTATTCAGGCTTATGGAAAAGATTGTAAAAGAACAACTGGTTAACTTCCTTACTACTCACAACCTTATCAACCCCTTCCAACATGGCTTCCTCAGGGGCCGACGTTGCCTCACCTGTCAGTTTGACTTCCTAAACTTGGTTACCCAAAGTGCTGATTCTCACCGGTCGATGCTCATAATCTTCTTAGACATGTCAAAAGCGTTTGACCGCGTTTGCCACTCCCGACTTCTGGCCAAAATTAGGACTTATGGAATAAAAAATCCACTCTTATCTTGCTTATCATCCTACCTTTCCGATCGCTTTCACGTGGTCAATATTATTTGTATTTTTTCCTACCCCTACGCTATTACCAGCGGGGTTATTCAGGGGAGCGTCCTTGGTCCTCTCCTGTTCCTACTATACATTGATGATATCTTTAAAGTTATTGGTCACGGCACACTGTTCCCGTCTGCCGATAACAGTAAAATGGTCTACTCCTCTGAGGTCGCTTCATTTAGCTCCATTCTTGCACTTATCAGTGAACAGCTAATGTCTCTTGATAACTGGTGTTCCAAGTGGCTTATGACGTACTGTGCTGACAAAAGTTCTCTAACTACGTATAAATGTCACGATCCTCCGGACTCCCTTTTCATAAACAACATGCCAATTCTTGTATCACACGCAGTTAAGGATCTAGGGTAACAATACTCCTGCTCTTTCAACTTCCACGAGCAGGCTCACCATGAGACCTTTCTAGGTTATAGAACGGCCACAATGACCTTAAGGGCATTCCGCCATCAAGACTGCAGAATTATCACCATCAAGTTCCATGCTAGGCCCCACCTCGAGTACTGCCCGATTATCTTTGCGCATATGCGTAAAGGCGATCGAATTGCAATCGAAAATGTCCAGCGTGCATCCACTAGAAATCTTCTAGGTCCTTCATCTAGCTTAAACTACAGGGTTAGATGCGAGTTGCTTGGACTTGAACC
Source organism: Fasciolopsis buskii (assembly GCA_008360955.1). Classification (NCBI taxonomy): domain Eukaryota; kingdom Metazoa; phylum Platyhelminthes; class Trematoda; order Plagiorchiida; family Fasciolidae; genus Fasciolopsis; species Fasciolopsis buskii. The sequence goes on from LUCM01005383.1 coordinate 16,505, forward strand.
ATCGTGGCTTCGTGGAGTTAAATTGAATCTTACATTTCTCTTTAACCTTTATCATAATAATAACCGCTCTACTACAAACGTCACACGCGACGCTGGTTTTCCCCCTTATCCACTCCGTAGTAGATACTACTCGTTAAGAATACCCCTGACTCGACTATCGATCAGGGCTAAATTCTACACAGTCGCTTACTCGAAACTGTGGAACAAACTCTCTAGCTCCCTGCGGTCGTGCCCAAATATAGCCCAGTTTAAAGCCCAGCTGCAAAGTTACTTTTGTCCACTTCCTAATTAACCTGATAGGAGCTAACATTTGACCAGACGAGGCATACGAACATGGGACAGAGTTTTAGTTCGGGACCGAATCTTGGCTGAGATCATCATCAGGGATTCGTCTTCACCTCTAACTTCCTCACTTTATCATACGTCCCCACTAATGCACTTTTTGACCTCCCTTGTAGTAATGTACCCTCTTCACCAATGGTTTGAGCAACTAACTCTCGAAATTCTCTCAATGTGGGCGGACGAAAATGTCAACGTACTTATTGTTGGATACGTGCTCCCATTACATCCTGTGATTTTAAATACCAGCCTGTGTACTCCTCGCTCTTCATGTCATCTTATCCTCTCTACTGGCTTGGCAGTGCTAAATGGGTCGTTCTTGGTAGCCCCTAAGATTCACCGCCTAAAACTTCTACCATAGCTCATTCTATTTGCCACATTTTGCGGAATAGATGCACTATGTTGCAGTTATTTTGCCGCGATCCAATAATCACCATAACCCCAAGCTGGCACCCAAGCCAGACTACTTTTCTCTTGCGTTTCAGATCTCGCATCCGCAGCAGACGCGCTGCTAACGATTTCCTCCTCGTACTGGCAATTCCGAATCTGCCACCCAATAATTCCTGTTAGGAACCTGTTAGCTGGAATTGACGCTCGAGTTCTGGCCAGGTCAACGGTAACCACGCGGATTATCGCACTGGATATCTCAACTCGCATTTTTGCGATCGACTAAAACCGCGATTGCTG